>JAOQMS010054498.1:0-27982 GCA_027563885.1 Erythroxylum longipes | reverse complement strand
AACTTTTTGAGTTTCCAATCTTTACCCTTCCATATTCATGAAATTCCTACTAACTCCTTCCTTTACTTTATACCACCGTACCAAAATCCATAATATACCATATTAAACTCCAATAAATTTCTACTTCATAAATTCTAATTTACTTCCATGCTTGATGATCTAACAACATAATTAAAATAAAATAAAATAGAAAATTCTAAAAGTGGGATCCAACATCTATCATCAAACTATATATCCCAATTCTATAATCAAATGAAACTTAAATACATAGGAAACTGAACTTGATTGGATGATGGGAGGCTAAGACTACGAAAAGCTTCTTATTTCGAGAAGCACGTTGTGTCTGCATCGTCTTCCTTTTCTCTCTTCCTTCGTCTCTTTCTTGATCTCTCAAGGTTCTCTCTTTTAGGGTTTCATTTTTGGTGGCTAATCAAAGCTCTTCAATGGATGCTTCTTTTGTTCTTTAATTTGTTATTTATATCTTGGAAGCCCTAGGGTTTATTCAAGGTTGAAAAAGCTCTGAAAAGTCCTACGAAGCTTTACGTTTTCAGTTTTTTTCGTGTTTGCTTGATGCAAGCCAGGATCGTGGCCAGCGCCTAACCCTCTTTGTCACGATCGTGGCTTGGTTCAGAGCTCTCTGTTACAATCATCCCTAAAATGGCATAATTATGGCCTGGGCTCTGTTGGCTTGCCTCTTTCTATCACGTGGGCTATGGTTTTGGCCCAAAACTCTTTGAAACTTCTTCATTCTTCACCGCTTACCTGGAAACACTAACAAACACATCGAGGTACCTAAAAAACATAACATTTAAGATCAAAGACTTATACTAACCCATAAAAACACTTAAACACATAAAGTAACACAATTAAAACCTAAACACTCAAATTAACACTTAATATATGTTGAATTCCCTATTGTTGTAAAGACTAATCCTCCAACTTTCCCTAGCACGTTAGCAAATTCAAAGAAAGAGGATAAGGATAAGGAGATCTGGGAGACCTTCCGAAAGGTTGCGGTGGATATCCCACTGTTAGATGCAATCAAGTAAGTGCCAAGTTTTGTAAAATTCCTTAAAGAATTATGTATGAACAAATGTAAGCTAAGAAGTAGTGAAATAATTATAATGAGTGAAAATGTTTCTGTAGTCTTTAAAAACAAAATAGCTCCTAAGTGTAAAGATCCAAGTATGTTTACTATTCTTTACAAAATTTTTAACAATAAAATTAAGCAGGCCATGTTAGATTTAGAAGCATCAATTAATGTTATGTCTAGCCATATATGCCTCTTTAAATTTAGGTTCATTAAAAGAAATTAGTGTTATATACAATTGGTTGATCGTACTAATGCTTACCCATATAGGGTTATTGAAGATGCACTGGTGCAGATAAATTAACTAATATTTCCTACTGATTTTTTTGTTATTAATATGAATGATGAAACTTCCTACAATCCAATACCTATCTTACTAGGGAGACCATTTCTTAACATGACCCAAACTAAGATAGATGCTCGTGAGGGTACCTGATGATTAAATTTGATAGGGACATTACACATTTCAATATCTTTTATGTTAATTAGCATTCCTATAATGATCATTATGTTTTTTCAATTAATGTGATTGACCCTTTAGTACAGGTAAGTTGTAAACGAAAGCATACATATAAACAAGAAGCAATTTCAATGAAATAGAAGACCAAAGCTCTTAATGTCTTATTGAAAAACTGGTCAAAAAGTGTTTCTTAACTGTGTTGGATATAAACTGTATTCACATAAATATCTTCCTTATTGGATCGATCTTTTTGTGATTACTAATGTCTTTCCCTATGGTGCAGTAGAGATTAAGAGCTCAAAAATAGGGAATACATTGCAAGTAAGTGGTCATCGACTCAAGCCTTATCTTGAAAAAGGTCAAGTGGAAAATGTCAAAGTTATAATCCCTGGAGATCAAAATTTTGTAATATGATGAGGAAACCATGGATCCAAGCTAATGGTAATAAACAAAGGCACTACTTGGGAGGTAACCAAAGGAAAGTCTATTTCTTTCAATTTACATTTTCGCATTTTTTGCGTTATTGAATGTTCTATTTCTCATATTTAAGGTTACATTAGTGTCAATAAAAGTTTTAAGCACATGGGTAGGGGATCTGAGTTATCATGTGTGTTTTGAGTTTATTTATCAAGAGTGTTTAAGTTGTTTGTTTCTTATTTGTTTTTATATTAAAAAATAAAAGAAAAAACATTTTCTCTTTTCTATTGCTTCTAGGACTATATAGTCATAATTATATAGTAAAATTAAGTCAAAGATTCTTGGAAACTTAACCATATACTTTTACTCTTATAACTGTTCAATATACATTATCTTTAGAAGAGTAGTGACCAGTGGGTAGATATAAGCTAGTGGGATTTTGAGCCTTGATAGACTGACACATCCTTATTAGTCTCACTGTCTTTTATTCATGTGTGACCTTTATGAAATGTACATCCTGACTTCGGTTTGATTTTCTATTTGAGACCACATTTTTATCACACATTTTTCTATGTGTCGTAAGCTATATTAGCCAAATAGCCTACCTATTTATATGACTTTTCCTTTTATTAAGCCCCTTTGAGCTTTATTAGCCTTTTTTTGGCTAACCACATTACATGTTTTTAACCTAATCAAATGTCCTACCCAAGCCTTAAAGCTAGTGAAACATTTATGATTATTGATGTTTGTGGATGCCTAAGAGTATATATGTGGGGGTGTGCACATATGCAGGATGGTTATAATTATTGCAATGTCATTTTATCTCTTATCAAAGAATCCAATATTGATGTATCTTCTTTCAATTTTTTTTGAAAAAAAGAAAAAAGAAAATAAAGAAAAGAAAATAGAGAAAAATATTTTTAAATAAAATTACCAAGGATTAAATGCATTTGTATTGCAAAGTTATTAATGATTAGTATTTCTTCCTAAAGTTTTATGGAAAGGATGATTTGATTAATATGTGAATAAGGGAGACGTTATTCTGAAGGATCACTCCTTATAGTTACAATGTATTGTTTATCATCAATTTTTGTGAGTGATTTATGTTTCATGTGGTTTATGGTATAAAGGTGACCCTAAGCTATAACACATAGTTTTTTTTCATTCATTATAACTAATGGTACCTAGTTTTGGGTGAATGTTAGTTTTTGCTCTTGATGTTACATTGAGTGTTTTTCTTGCTTCATTAGCTTTGATTGCTTTTGTTATACATTACCCGAATACATCTCACCTTAACCTCTACCTATATTACAGCCTTTAAAAAGTCCTTTGATTCATGATTATGTATGTGAATCCTAGTGGTGGAGAAATGAAATGACATGCAAAGTTATAGAATATCTTGATCATAAATGGTGTCTAAGTGTACCTATAGATCTATATTATTTAAATACATTTTTTCAAAGTCTATGCCTAGATTGCTTAGTATGTAAAGGGAATGATTGTTGATTGATCATGAATAGAGGCATTTAATGTTTAGTTCTTGCCATAGTTTTGAAGGTTATTCCTTTTATCTCATGACTATCTTTTCTTAGGAAATATGGACAATGAGTAAGTGTTTTGGATTGTCATTTTGATTTTATTGTTTTCCCCGATAAAGGTCAAAATCCCGACGATGTATACTTAATTGGTTATACATTTATTCCATAACATTTAGTGATTAATGTTATAAAATGGTTAAGATACTTATTTTGGTTCTTATTTGGTTTTAGGTACAAGAAGCATGAGAGCTGAAATGAGTTAAAAGTACATTCTTTGGGACATCCTCTTAATGTTCAAACTCATTTACCTTTGTGGAACAAGAAGGAGATGCATTAGGGTGAAGAATCGATAAGAGAATGAAGAATTTAGCATGATTTATAAGATATATGGCTATATATCCACTCACACAGCCATTTGTAATCATGAAATGGGTGTTTTTCTTATGCATAGTTGGAAGCATGACCTAATGTTTGCTATAAATAGATATTTGATTAGGCAAACATAACATGAATCATTTTTGGAATGCGAAAAGAGGTAGAACTCTTAATTCTTTAGGATCTATGGAGGGCTAATCTTCCTTCTTTCTGTTTATTGGGGAAATTGAAGCCAAAGAACACATTTGGGCATCTTTCCATTCTGTATTATTGATTCTCTCTCTCTCTAGAAATTGTTTATGTTATTCTTAGCTTAATTTTTTAAGTTTTCATATATAAATGACTAATATTTTCATTCTCAATAGATTGCTTATACATGAATCCATTGACAAAATATTGAATAGAATACAAAATAATTGTATTTTAATTTCATTTGTGGTAAACTAATGGTGGTGAATCATTAGGGATAACATTACATAGGTTAAATGGACCGAGCTTGTACAATCATTGCCTAGATTAATTTTTTTCCTAGTTTGTAATATGATTCTCCTATTAAATATAAAGAGCTTATTATAGGTTATTTGATAACTAGGTTTAGTCAAAGAGCTTATTTTGATTAAACACGACCTAAGAAAAAATCGAGGTTAACAAAGTTTATTTTTAACCTACGATTAATAGTTTTTAAGAGATGTATGAGAATAACAAGATGATGAAATATGTTTATTTATGTGTAGGCTGAGATTGAACCAATAACCAGATTCTAAACTCATTCATCAAATTTCTCACTTTTAAATTTTTAATTTGAATTACTTTTATTAGTTCAATTTTAGTTTATTTTGTCTTTCGATTCCAACCAAACCCCTTCATATCGTAAACACTAATTCTTTTCATTGCAAAAGCTACACGCACACACTATGTTGATATGATCCCTATAAGCTACAAGCACACACTTCGTTGATACGATCCCTACTCACAACTATTATAAATTTTAGCATACAGAAATAAGTTTTATTTTCTAGTGCACAAGGCCCATATTTCTTCTCAATAATCTCATGTTGATATGTTCTTAGATGTTGATTCATTTAATCTACTACACTTAATGGTTAATGCCTTAAAATGTTTACGATGCTCACTTTGGCTCATAGTTTATTTTAGGTAGATTTCGGAAGTGAAGGAGCTAAAGTGACCTAAAATTATATTCATTTATCCATGTTCTCAATTTCCATACTCTATTAATTTATAGAGTAATAAGAATAAGAGGATTAAAGGAAGAAGAGACAAAAAAGAGTGTTAAAGTGAAGAAAAAAGCAAGGAAGCATCTCATGGTGACACTATAGTGTACATGGGCATGTGACCTCTTCTCACGTCGTGAGACACCTTTCACACCCATAAGAGGTCACTTACGAGTGTGAGTTGTGGGCCACCGGTCCATTTAAACCTAGTTTTTAACTATAAAAGGTAATATGTGAAGGCCAAAAGAGAAACTTTGGGGACAGAAGCAAAAAACCTATATTCTTCATCATTTTCTATCAGTTTTCAACACCAACAAAGGCCTTCATGGCTGATTCTTAGATGTTGATGGAGAAGATCAAGGGCTAACCTTCTTGATGTCAGTTCAGAGGTACAATCAACGCCGAGGAGCATATTAAGCATAATATCATTGTCTATCATTTTCTTTCCCTCTTTTCAGATTGTTTATATTATCTTGAGATTAATGATTGGGTATTGTGTAAGAATGCTTTCGATGCTCTATTAAATCATTTTTTATGAAAACACATTGCTAAAACTTGAATGCGATATATAATAGTCGTGTTAAAGGTTGTATGTGGCAACTAATTATAATGTCCCAACATTTACCTTAGAAGTATTAATGACGTGTCTAGGGCTTATTAACAAGTGAACATAATGAATTAAGTACATCTAAGTATAGTAAGAGATATAACTGTACTTAATGTAAAACATAAGGTAAATGGATAATTTGTTTGCTTCGACATGGACATACATACTTAGGCATGAAATATATAGCACCTCACTTCCACCGAGCACATATCCGTACATCCCGAGGACATTCGGACATAGACCTTGTGAAAGTAGCACACTGGAGCAGTCAAACTGAACTTGTTGCAAAATTATTTTTTCTCAAACATAACACGCATTTTTTAGAAAACCAATAATCATTAATGGCTCATTTTATTTATAACAATTTCAATCCCAATTGTCACAAACAATATACACATTCCAGAATTCTAGTAATCATTAGGGCCCTTTACAAATTTGAAACGCTTTCAATCATAAAGTCATTACATATCATAATTATTCACATATATATGATACAATATTTACGTAATGCATACTTTAATACAAACGTAACAGAAAATGCATGCAGACACCAACTGATCCTAACCTCTATCTCTTACTTAAATATAGTGGTTAGACTCCAGTTGGTCTAACTGGGTGTCGATTCTAAGCCTAAAAAATATGTTGCAATTTTTGGGGTGAGTTTTGCGAACTCAGTGAGTGGATCATCCTCGACGGCTCACTCAATCACAAAGCACATCAATTCATGTAATCATGTAATTCGCATCATTTCATTAATCAATGTGTTGAATTATATACACTTCATATTCACTTAATTCATATTTCACATCAAAAATTATTCAAACTATTTATTTCAATCATTTAAATCATATATATCAAATGCATATGTATATGCATATGCAATGCTCATGAGACTCACTTTCAATTCTTATTGTTGTGACCGAGTGCCTATAACTGTCTCGTATCCATTGTGGATACCGAGCTTATTAATAATTGTCCCTTATCTGTTTGGGATACAGGGCTCATTTTACATAGTGAACCAGGGGCTTTTACAACATTCTGAGCTTTAAGTTCCTTTTCACTTTCTAAGCTTTAAGCTCTTTTTCAATGGCTACTCTAGTCACAAAAGCCTTTATGTTGTCATGCATTCATGTAATGAAATGCATCACATGTATTCAGTCAATCAATTGTGCTCAATTTTACACTTTCACATTCACGTTCACATTCTCATTCACATTTATCATTGGACCTTAGTTTGTCATTCAACATTTAAGTTGAGAATCACTTATTTAGTTAAATTCTCATTCAAGGAGCACTTCTAATGATTTTTACATGCATTAAACACCTCAGACATTTATGGTCCAGAAATCAACACATTCACATCACATAATTCAATACAAAATTTTAAAACAGAAAAAATAATGAAAGTGAGACTATCTAGGTTGACTCATTGTATGCCCCATATTAGCATTAGCTTCCATGTCTGGAAATGTTTGGGCGCTGACATTCAATCCCATGTATCAACTTCATGTAATGCACATTGAACATACATGACTAATTACATAATCACGTAAACATTCAGTTATACACATTTGTATATGTGTAACCTATAATGCATGCTCATGTTAACTATTCCAGGTATTTATCCATAATCACATCACTTGATTTTTAACAACATCATTTGTGTGTTTCAAGCTTTACAACATCATTTATGTGTGTCAAGCTTACTCTAGGTTCATACCTCAAAGAACTTGGTCATTCAAACAATATAATTCAATCATTCATCATTTCTTTTCTAGCATTCTAAGTTCACATAATATTTAAGTTTTCATTCATTTTCACCCAATACACTTCATTTAATCAGTTAGTAAGGTTATTTTAGCTTCCTCATATCACAAAATATCTCATTTATCATTCATCTTTACTTAATACTCATCATTCATCTTAATGGAATCTCATCAACCATCATAGGTTCACCTTCATTCTCATAACATCCCAAAATTCCATATTTGAACACTTGATATGAGGCAGTCCGTTCTTATGTTTATATCCTCAATCATCACCCTAAACATATCACTCATTTTTATCTCTTATTTCCACACCAAACTAAGTACGTTTCAAGCTCCATTCAAGACTAAATGTATCGTAGGAAAGCATTGATAAGTCCACAATTTATATATGTACATGATTTGGGACAATAGGCATAACTTTCACTATGGATGTGGGATTAAGGCCATTCAAGTACGTTTTTGAAGAGGACTTCGAGTTCTACAACTTTTGTGAAGACTTTAAAGAGAGATTTTGTCTTTTAAAGGGTTAAAAGTGTACATTTATGTAAGTGTCCTAATAATGTCTGCCCAGTGGATTTATATCCCTCCAAATGGACATGAACAGAGCTGGAACGTTGGAATTCCAGAGAATGTCTGCCCTACGGACATGAAGTCTGCCTTACGGACATGAAGTCTGCCCAACGGACATTTATTGGCCAATTTCTAGATTTCCAACTCCTACAAGTTACATATAACTCATCTTATGCATATCTATCATTTCTAACTTATTTCCTTATTATTTTTCCTTCACTCTCACTTCCATTTCAGCTCAATATCATTTACAAACAAATCATAATCTATGTTTGGTGATGAACCCAAAAACATAAGATTTAAACTTATACACATTCATCATAAATTTCTACATATGTTCAACTCCCTTTATCACCTTTATTTCATCTCTAACTTATAACACCAATTCTTCCCATTTCAAGACACCATAGTACTTTTTTTCTTTAGCTCTAAACTTATTTTTTCCTCATATCTAACACAACCAAAGAGATACACATTATTATACCAGAAAAATAGAACAAGTAAACATCCATTTACATGTCAAAATTTTCTGTACACACTTAACTCCATTTCCAACTTTACTTTGTCTCTAAATTATCATCTTACTTTTTCTCATTTTAAGACAATGTACTAGCCTTTCCTTTGTATTTAAACTCATTATAGTTCATCTCTATAACATTCAAAGAAATCCATGTTAATATACAGTGAAAACAGAATATGAAACTTCCATTCACCACTCAAAATTTTCTGCACTTTCTCTTACAACCTTTTAATGATTTTTTGGTTATAAACTCATCTCTAAATCATCTCTACATCAATTTATGAATCATTAATCATCATACATGTAAAAGAAAGACATAAACATACCCAAATTTCTCATTCACGTTTCAACATGTAAACATCCACATTTTATGCTCATTTAAATTCTAACTATCATCAAAACATGTTTCATTCAACAAATCATGGAGAGCAATATGCTACTTATTTGATTTAACTCCAAGCTTCTACAATATCTCATGAAAACCCTAGTTTTCCATGAATAATATGATCATCATCATTCCAAAGGAGAATAGGCTAGCTTTTTAGTGATAAGGTGAAGAAATAGCAAGAATCTTAAAGTAACTACTGATGAAAAACGATAGCAAGATTCACGTGGGGTGGGTGAGAAAATTCATGATGAAGAAGAAGAAGAATGAAAATGAAGAGAACATTTGGCAAAGTGAAAACAAAATAATGGAAGAATGGTCTTTCAATAGGTTAATGTCATTAAAGGCAAGGTAAATAATGCTTGGTATGTGTCATGACACTTGCCATGACACTCACCACTCAATTTTAAATGCAATCCCTTGTTAACTTTGAATCCATATCATTTAATCTCTAATCTATTTCTCTCCAAATTTCCTAATCCAATTGTCTCCTGATTTTCTATGAAACTTTCCATTAAACCTTACTGTCTCTTAAAAATAATTTCTACTGCCCATTGACACTTAATTCTACTACCATTTATCAATTGTTTTGCCACTTAGCATTTTTTCTATTCCAAAAATACTCATAATTACCATAAATTTCCCATATTTCACCAAAAATTCTAAATCACTAATTATACACACCAACTCAATTTTCAAGACACATAATCTACAATTCACATTATAATCACATTAAATATCAATTATACCTGGAAAATGTCAAATGAGTGCATGAACAATCATTGTAATATGTGCAATAATCAAATTCACCTGTATGTATGCTATATTATGCATGAGCATGAAGTGGATTTCCTAATTTTCTCATTGATGTCCCTCATGGACAGTATTCTAGGTTCTAACCCTTAGCATGGGAAAATGGGATGTTATAATTCTCCCATACTTAAAAAATTTCATCCTAAAAAATCTTACCTGATTCATCGAATAAGCGGGGATATTATTTCCTCATATGATCCTCCGTTTCCCATATATCAACATCACTAAAATAATTTCTTCCAAAGGACTATATTCGATGGGATCACTCAGTTTTCCAATTTTTTATTCAAATATTCATCTATCTTAACTGATTCCTCAATATATCTCGTATTACTCTCAAGTTTCATTTCATATGTTGATAATACATCTATCAGATCATACCCATAACTCCCAAACATACTCATGTAACACAGTTTGTATCTACTACATATTTGTGGGTAATACCAACCTATAAGTGAATGGTCTTATTCTCCTTAATACATTCATATAGACTAATACAATTTAGGCTGAGTTTACCTTTTTTAACGAACTTTAACACACCTTTCTATGGTGGTACTTTCAACAACACTTTATTTATCTCTCTATATTCCATACCTTCGGTGTTGATCCATCTAACTCGTTTATCTTTCTTGAATCACTTAACTTCTAATATAGATTAATTTCACTTATCAACAACATCTCGAATCAAATCCATCCTTCCACCATTTTTATGTCCTCTCCATCTTAATATAAAGGTAGACGACTCTTCCTGTTGTATAACACCTTGATGTTCTACCGATGTTATGGTGATAATGATTGTTATGCTTAAAATTAATCAAAGTTGTATATTAACCTTATGTACCTATGAAATCCAAAATGTAAGCTCTAAGCATATCTCCAATAGTTAAGACCATTGGCAAATCAAACATTCAGTCATATCTTCCGCCACTTGCTTCTTCATCTTTGGCCGCTAAATGTTGTTTCAGCATATTACATCAAGATGTACAGTATGGCCACTATGTATACTGCATCAAAAAAAAAAATTTCTCAACTTATCTATATTAGTTACACCTACACTTTACTTCAATCATAGCATATCATCTTCCAATTTAAACTCGAATTCATATTCATCTTTAATTTCTCAATAAGATTCATAAATTCTGAATCCTCACTTTGAACTTTTCTAATCCTTTCATTCAAAACTAGTCTTAAATTCAACATAGCTAATAATACTTTGATTTGCTAAAAATTCAACTCATCATTATTGCACTAGATTTGGTAACCTCAATATCTAAATTTATGCTATACTGCTATTGAATTTTCTATTAAATGCATCAAATTACAACACTAGCTTTACTAGGTAATACTCATTTGTACATTATAACCTTCAAGTAACTCTATCCATTATCTCAGTCCCGTATTCAATTCTTTCAAACTCAATAATTACCTCAAACTTTAATGATCTGTATATTTATATATATCCAAAATGTTTCACTCCACATAATGTCTCTAAGTTCTCAAAGCAATTACTATTGTAGCAAATTCTAAATCATGTATCAAATAATCAACTCGTGAGACTATAAGTGTGTCGATGCATGCAAAATCACTTTATTATGCTGTATTGGATTACATCCTAATCTCTTGTGTGAAACGTCATTATATACTACAAAATCTCCAAATCCAGATGATATAATTACATTGGTTTTTTTTAATTCCTCAAAATTCTTTTTACATTCATTAGTCAAACTGAATAACACATTTTTCCTCAGGAGTCTTGCCAAAGGGCAAGATCAGTAAAAAATTCCTTGACAACCTTTAGCAGTATCTAATATCAAGCTAATTCTAGAAAAACTCTGGATCTCAGACATATATTCCTCGGAGTTTCGCACTTTTTCATTACCTCTATTTTCTTTGGGTTTCCCAACATGTCATGCTCAGGTACTATATGACCCAATATATCACTTGATCAAGCTAAAATTCACTCTTATTGAATTTGGCATATAATTGTTTCTCCTTCATGATATATAAGATTTACCTCAAGTATTCAAAATATTCCTTTCAACCTTTTGAATATACTCAATTATCATCTTATGATCACATTCACTAATTGATCCAGGCAAGGTTGGAACACTTTATTCATTATATCTTGAATGCTATCGAGGACATTTGTCAACCCAAACAGATATCACCAAGACCCAATGCACCCATACCTGGTCCCCAAAATTCTTCAATAACTAGTTCTTTAGATGAGGTAACATTTTATCATGTTTTTCTCAGTCTCCCGATTGACTTTTTTTCTCGAATGACTTTCTCCATTCATTCTATTTCCTTTAATTTCTCATTGACTTATTCAAATGTCTATTCTTTCATAGTAGTTTCCCCATGCATTTCATTTTATTTACAATCTTAACTTCCTGAGTTAGTAACACATTCATCAAATCTATCTCTTGAACATATTAGCATAGAATATAATGTGGACCTAAGTTCTTCTCACATTAGTAATAATGTTACCTCAAATTCAAGAATCCAATCATGTAGTTGGATACTTTACATCAAACAAAATGCATGCATTCTCAATAGCATATTCGACTTCTTATGCCTGAGTCTTAGTTAGAAACGATACTCCAATATTCACTTCTGATTTGTTCCATCATCGCTCATTCTTATAAGTAAACCATCTGGTCTACTTAACCTAATTCGGTGAAATTCTCTATCAAAAGAAAATTTCTCTTCTCAATCACCTGTACTCTCTACATACTTTTTATCAGTCAACTATATTCATTATTTCTTTTTATCCATTCCTAATATCTCAATAAGATCAATTTCTACCATACCTAACATGATCCGAAGATTCTTTATAATGAATCTCGGTGAAACAGGAGACATATTTATTTACTCTCATGCTTTAATCTGTATTAACAAAATCATTACATCTTATCTAGAGATGTATTTTTGAAAAGTCACCAATGAACACCTCATACTAATGATACTTCGATCTCAATTGATTCTGAATAAGATTTCTCCCTTTCTGCCTACCCACGATCATGGTAGACCTTCCCACAATCGTGACAAAACCAATTACTCTCGGCCACGATCATGGGGACTTGCCACGATCGTGAGGACTATGCCACGATCGTGCTCTGCTTGTTTTTCCTTCCTTTTTCCTTGAATTTATCACATATAGCAACATCATTTACACTTTCAACCTATCCTTAATTAATCACCATAAATGCTTTCATGCGCCACTCTGATTCATCTCATAAGTTTGACTATGGGGGTTAAGACATAAGAACATTTAATAAATCATAGGTCATCTCCTATATCATCTCCAAATATATATTACTTATGTGCTTAATAATATTACTTGTCAAGGTGATCACATTATCATATATATATTCATAATAACAATTCAACTTAACCTTTAGAAATTCTACATATCTCATTGTCAATTATTTCTTTTCTTTGTCTTCATTTATTGCATCTTCCACATGTATATTCTCAATCAATTCAGAATTATGAAAGCATAATCATTATGAAGTTCTGATCTCAATTCCACTGACAGGTTCTTATATTGAATCATAAATCTTGTTACTTCAGTCAATCAACCATTTCAATTCAAAGTTCAATCTCTCAATGTCATAATAATTTTTTTTTGTTTTCTTTCAACTTTACTTATACACTTTAAATCTCGTCATTTCTACTTATATCTCTACTTTCCTCAATCAATCCTCCACAATATATTCACATTTATATCATATTAAAGGATATACCTTACAATACATTATTAATGTTATATTCGATGACACACTCACAGATACAAATACACTGAATCTTTGTCTATCTTATCAAACCATATACTATTCCTCCTTTCTAGATATTCACAATTTTCATTTTATCACATTTTTTATAGATCATCAACCTTTTTATTGCTTTTAACAGCTCAACTTTTAACCAATGCTAATGTGTGTGACTCATGTAAATGCAACTCAGACGGGGGATCAGTTGCTATTGCCTGTTATGACATGTTATGATGCATGTATTCGACATATATTTTGAAAAAAGATGCCCATGTAAGACACTAAGCATGGGCTTTGATACCAAGCATTGTAGCACTCCACCTCCATCGAGCACATATTCGTACACCGCAAGGACATTCGAACGTAGAACCTGTGAAAGCGGCACACTGGAGTAGTCAAACTAAACTTATTGCATAATTTTTTTTCTCAAACATCACACGCATTTTTTAGAAAACCAATAATCATCAATGGTCGATTTTATTTATAATAATTTCAATCACAACTATCACAAACAATATACACATTGCAAAATTCAAGAAATCATTTGGGCCCTTTACAAATTCGAAACACTTTCATTTATAAAGTCATTACATATCGGAATTATTCATAAACATATGGTACAGTATTTGCGGAATACATACTTTAATACAAAAATAACAGAAAATGCATGCAGATGCCAACTAATCTCGACCTCTATCTCTTACTTAAATGCAGTGGTTAGACTCCAGTTAGTCTAACTGGGTGTCTCCTTTAAGCCTGAAAAATATGTTCCAAATTTTGGGGTGAGTTTTGAGAACTCAGTGAGTGAACCATCCTCAATGGCTCACTCAATCACATAACATGTCAATTTATGTAATCACGTAATTCACATCATTTCACTAATCAACATGTTGAATCACATACACTTCATATTCACTTAATTCATAATTCACATCAGAAATTATTTAAAATATTTATTTCAATCATTTAAATCATACATATCAAATGCATATACAATGCTCATGAGACTCAACTTTAATTGTTATTGTTGTGACCGAGTGCCTGAAACTGTCTTGTATCCAATGTGGATACCAGGCTCATTAATAATTGTCCCTTATCGATTGGGAATATAGGGCTCATTTCGCATAGTGAGCCAGAGGCTCCTACCACATTCTAAGCTTTAAGCTCGTTTTCACTTTTTGAGCTTTAAGCTCTTTTTTCGGTGGCTACTGTGGTCACAACAACCTTTATGTTGTCATGCTTTCATGTAATGAAATGCATCGTATGTATTTAGTCAATCAATTGCACTCAATTTTACACTTTCACATTCACATTCACATTCTCATTCACATTTATCATCGGAACTTGGTCTGGCATTCAACATTTAAGTTGAGAATCAATTATTTAGTCAAATTCACATTCAAGGAGTACTTTCAATTATTTTTACATGCATCAAATGCCTCGGACATTTATTGCCTGGAAATCAACATATTCACATTACATAATTCAATACAAAATTTTAAAACAGAGCAAACAATGAAAGTGAGACCATCTAGGTCGACTCACAGTACACTCCAGATTAACATTAGCTTCCATGTTCTGGAAATGTTTGGGCGCTGAAATTCAATCCTGTGTATCAACTTCATGCAATACACATTGTATACACATTACTAATTGCATAATCTTATAAACATTCAATTATACACATATGTATACGTGTAATGTATAATGTATAATGCATGATCATGTTGACTATTACGGGTATTTATCCTTAATCACATCACTTGATTTTTAGCAACATCATTTGTGTATGTCAAGCTTACTCTAGGTTCATACCTCAAAGAACTTGGTCTTTCAAATAACATAACTCAATCATTCATTATTTCTTTTCTAGCATTCTAAGTTAACATAATATTCAAGTTCTCATTCATTCTTACCCAATACACATCATTCAATCATTCGCTAAGGTTATTTTAGCTTCCTAAGCTCACAAAATATCCCATTTATCATTCATCTTTACTTAACACTCATCATTCATCTTAATGGAATCTCATTAGCCATCATAGGTTCACCTTCATTCTCATAACATCCCAAAATTCCATATTTGAACACTTGATATACGACAATCTATTCTTATGTTTATATCCTCAATCATCATCCTAAACATATCACTCATTTTTATCCTTATTTCCACATCAAATGAAGTACATTTCAAGCTCCATTCAAGCCTAAATGTATTATATAAAAGCATTGATAAGTACACAATTTATATATATACATGATTTGGGATAACAGGTATAACTTTCACTATGGATGTTGGATTAAGGTCATTAAAGTATAGTTTTAAAGAGGACTTCAAGTTCTACAACTTTTGTGCAGACTCCGAAGAGAGATTTTGCCATCTAAAGGGTCAAAATTACACATATATGTAAGTGTCCCAAGAATGTCAGCCCAGTGAACTTATGTCCCTCCAAAAGGACATGAACAGAGCTGGAACATTGGAATTCTAGAGAATGTCAGCCCAACGGACATCTACTAGCCAATTTCTATATTTCTAACTCCTACAAGTTATATATAACCCATCTTATGCATATCTATCATTTCTAACTTATTTCCTCGTTATTTCCCCTTCATTCTCACTTCCATTTCATCTCAATACCATTTACAACCAAATCATATTCTATGGTTGGTCACGAACCCAAAAACATAACATTCAAACTTATACACATTCATCATAAATTTTTGCACACGTTCAACTCCCTTTATCACTTTCATTTCATCTCTAACTTATAACACTAATTCTTCCCATTTCAAGACACCATAGTACTCTTTTTCTTTAGTGCTAAACTCATTTTTTGCTCATCTATAAAACAACCAAAGAGATACATATTATTATCCCAGAAAAATAGAACAATTAAACATCCATTTATATGTCAAAATTTTATGCACACACTTAACTCCATTTCCATCTTTACTTTGTCTCTAAATTATCATCTTACTTCTCATTTTAAGACAATACATTAGCCTTTTCTTTGGATTTAAACTCATTCTAGTTCATCTCTGTAACATTCAAAGAAATCCATGTTAAAATACACTAAAAATAGAAAATGAAACTTCCATTTACCACTCAAATTTTTTATACACCTTCTCCTATACCCTTTTAATGATTTTTCAGTTATAAACTCATCTTTAAATCATCTTTACATCAATTTATGAATCATTGATCATCATACACATAAAAGCAAGATATGAACATACCCAAATTTCTCATTCACGTTTCAACAAGTAAATGTCCTCATTTTATGCTCATTTAACTTCTAACTATCATCAAAACATGTTTCATTCAACAAATCATGGAGAACAATATGGTACTTACTTGATATAACTCCAAGCTTCTTCAATATCTCATCAAAACCCTAGCTTTCCAAGAATCACACGATCATCATCATTCCAAAGGAGAATAGGCTAGGTTTTAGTGATAAGGTGAAGAAATAGCAAGAATCTTAAAGTAGCTAGTGATGAAAAATGATAGCAAGACTCACATTGGGTGGGTGAGAAAAATCGTGAAGAAGAAGAAGAAGAATGAAAATGAAGCGAGCATTTGGAAACGTGAAAACAAAAGAATGGAAGAATGGTCTTTCAATAGGTTAATGTCATAGGTTAAGTTAAAGGCAATGTAAATAATGCTTGGTAAATATCATCACACTTGTTATGACACTTACCACTCAATTTAAAATGCAATGCCTTTTTAACTTTGTACCCATATCATTTAATCTTTGGTCTATTTTTCTCTGAATTTCTTAATCCAATTGTATCCCGATTTTCTGGGGAACTTACCATTAAACCTTACCTTGTCTTAATAATAATTTCTACTATCCATTGACACTTAATTCTACTACCATTTATTAATTGTTCTGCCAGTTGGCATTTTTTCCTAGCCTAAAAATACTCATAATTACCAGAAATTTCCCATATTTCACCAAAAATTCTAAATCACTAATTATACACACTAACTCAATTTTCAAGACACATAATCCACAATTCACATTAAAACCTCATTAAATATCAATTATACCCGAAAATGTCAAATCAGTGCATGAATAATCAATGTAATGTGTGCAATAATCAATTCACATGTATGTATGCAATATTACGCATGAGCATGAAGTGCATTTCCTAATTTTCTCATTGATGTCTCTCATGTACAGTATTCTAGGGTTCTAACCCTCAGTATGGGAAAACAGGATTTTACAAAATATGTATGGAAATTTTTTATATGTTTGCTCGGATTATGAGAGTGATGTGAGGGGAATTGATAAAAGAAGTATTACATAAGTAAATGGGATGTTTACGGTTAAAATGGATGTGTTTTTGTGTTGCTCTCAAATGATAAGGCCGAAGTTAGTTGATTTAGGATGTGTAACTCACTGAACAGATAGTTACTATTGAATATATACTGCTGTAATTTGAACATATCTTGGTCTGTAGACCTCCAAATTGGATAATTTTAATTGTACATTAAATTAGAGACATAGTTATACAACTTTTATGGAGCAACCAAAATATTATTCTGCCTCTAAGAGTCTTGAATTTTGTTTTGCAATTGAATAACCTGTAGTTTTTAGGGTGAAACACTTGAAATAATTAACCAAATTGCATGAAATTTATGCCATTAAAAACTTAACATATAAAGGAAAGAAATAAATTGATAATATTATAGGCTAATATGGGAATTAAAGGCAGAAGGATGACTAATATTCAATTTTGCTAAAGTCAACTTATAGACCAATAAGATTAAAACATGTGTGTCTAACAAAATTGTAACACATGGTCCAATAGAATTGTAACACATGGTCTAATAGAATTGTAAAATATGGTCCAATATAATTTAATACATGGTCGAATATAATTGTAACACATGGTGCAATGGGATTGTAATACGTGGTCCAATAGGATTGTGCCATATGGTCCAATGGGATTGAAATATGTGTCAAGGCTAGACAATTCATGAAAAAGGCATATGGAGAGGGAATATGGAAGAAACTTTGATGGATTAACTTCAAATTTTCCTCCTCTACATTTCTCCTTCTTCATCACGTTATTTTTCATTTGGTGATTCAAGCAAAGACAAAGAGGAAGGGAAGGAAAGGCAATAGAAAAACTACTTTGTCAATTTTCAGGTTTGAGATTTCACTTAGTTGATTTCTGCATTTGTGTATGATTGAATGGATATAAAGATTCATTAGATATGGAATTGTTGCTGGGATGTTGCTTTGGTGTTATCTTGGATAGAATTGGTTGAATATGACAAGAGAGTATTGTGTATTGGAATTCTATCTACGGTTTAATTGAGTCAGTCACGTTGTTTTAATCATAACTCAGCATAAAGATCCCTAAATTATGTGATTTTAGTTGCATATGAAACCTGAGACATATATCTAAATATCTATAGAAGGGGTTCTGACTTAATTATTGCTTTATGATCTTAGAAATTAAGATTAAAAAAGGTGACCTGATGCTGCCCCTGCTTTGGAGCAGCTTGTGATATTTTGCTTATATATTATGATTTAGAAGTCCAAATGGTCTTAATGTTGGTGATATAGAAACTATAAACATAGAGGAAAACATTTCTGGTAGAGCTCAAAACCCATTTCTTACTTTTTCTATATGCATATTAAGGAACAAGTAGTGGTATGAATGGAGATAGTGTCTATTACAACCGTGGCATTATTTTTGTTTCCTTTTTCTTACCGAATCTTAACCAAATATTTTTGACTGTATAAGAGACCTTTCAAGAACTTCCAAATAAATGAAATAGTACTTACCATGTGTTAATTTGGTGATTGAACAATGGAATTTAATATTGAGCATAATGCATTCTAAAGAAAACTTACTTGTACATAAATGATTGGTATGCATATTTATTGCTTGTATATATATAGTATGATTATAAAAGTGTGATTTTGACACCATCCTAATGGTGGTAAGTTATGTTTTGCATGTATGAACACATATATAGATTTTATGATTTGAAATATATTTTATATGATTTGTTGATATATGAATTGTGAAACTTGCAAATGGTTAAAGGAAATTTTATAATGTCTGCTCTATTTTCTTGGTCGTTGATAAATAGGCATGCCTATAACGTTACAATGTAGCTGCTACAGTTTGACACCACCAGTATCCACAGTTTGATACCTTCAGGTATCCATAATTCAACATCTTTGGATATCCACAGCACCTGTTATCCACACCTATAGAAAATGTATAGGCCTAACACAGAAAGTAAAGTGAAGAGATATAAATAAGAAATATAGTATGACAACATAAATAATCGGTATATGAATGAGCATTTGCATTTGTATTGATAATCTGTATCAATGATCACTGAACATCAATATTTGGCTTATAAATAAGCATTTTTCTACATATGGATAATATGTTGAGTTTATTATGTACTTTGCTTAAGTATGCCATCATTGTTTATATGAGCATTGAGTATTAATGTTTGTTTTATGAAGGTGGATTTATGATATATAAGTTGTGATATTTCTGAATGTGTGTGCTTAGCAGATGACTATTGTGAGTGGTCATCCAAATTATGTGTTTTCCTGACTAAGTTTTCAAGCTTAGCATGGGTGTTAATCTATATAGGTCTAATAGTTTTCATTTAGATTGTGTTTTAAGGTTTAAATTGTTATGTATTTAGTATGAATTTGAGTGTTGAGTGTTTATTTAGGTTTTAATTGTGTTAGTTTGTGTGTTTAAATGTTTTTCATGCGTTAGTATGAGTCTTTGAGCTTAATTGTTATATTTTTGAGGTACCTTGATGTGTTTGTTAGTGTTTCAGGTTAAACGAAACAGAATGGAGAAGTTCAAAAGAGTTTTAGGTAAAGACATAGCCCACGATCGTGGCATTGTTGGCCACAATTGTGATAAAAAGGGACAAGCCAAAGCAGCCAGGCCACAATCGGGCACTTTCGAGCATAGTCATGACAAAGAGCTAACATTTAGGCCACGATCATGACAGAAAGGTTTAAGCGCTGGCCATGATCGTATCCTGCATTAGGCTAATGTAAAAACTCAAATTTCGCAAGATTTTTGGGTCCGCTTCAACCCTAACTTTAACCTAGAGTGTCCAAAGTATAATAGATCATTATGAGACAAATGCAACAGCCTAAGAGAGTCTAAAAAAGAGAGCATTCACGTCAGCCACATTTTGAGAAAAACTTAGAGAGTTATTGAGAGATTGAGGAAGGAGACAAAGGAAGAGAGTCACAGAGATGAAGCTTGACGCGATGTACTTCCTAAAATAGGTAGTTTCCCGCAGTCGCTACCTCCACGAATCTGTTCCGACAGTATTTCTATTTGTATTTCAATTTTATGAATGTATGAAATTAGGATGATTATTGAGATTAACTATTGTCGACTATTGATTTATGTCTAAACTCACCTTCTGATTCTTATTTCTTGAGATTAACAAAGTTTGATTGATTGTGTTTTTATTGATTTAATTGTGATTTAATTCTGCTCTTAATAACTTGGTAATAGATTGAGAGGGTGAGCCGAGTGAAAATAACCAAATTGGGCTAACGAGAGTTAGGTGATTTGATAGGTAAAGAATTAAATCAAACAGGTAGAATCATGTAACGAGAGATCGAGCATAGGTTCCCGGTAGGTTATTAGATAATTTAGAACCAATTTAGGTTTTGAGTCAATTGAGAATCAAGATATCACAATTCCATAATTTAAATTAGTGGTTATCAATTAGGGTTAAGAATTATAACCTGAGAGAGAGTAATTCACCCTAGAACCGTCTAGACCCATTAATTCGATAATTGTACAATTGATTAGGTTTTCATTAATTTCGGATTAAAACCCCCTTTATCTCACTTGATAATTTCTAGGTTGATTTTGGGATTGGTTTGTGTGACTTGTTTTCTTGTTTAGATTTATGCAATTCAATTCTTGATATTAATTATTTGATTTGTTTATTTTCTACATTAGTTAATTATTTTGAATTATTGTAGTTTAGTACAACCTTAGATTTTAGGACTAGACTTTCCATCTTATAGGATCGATACCTTAGGTACTATGTGAACGACCCATGCACTTGTAGAATTTACCAAGGTTAATAAATATTAAAACTTAGCGTGTGTAACCTTGCGAACAAGTTTTTGGCACCGTTTCCTAGGAGGCAATTTAGTTCTATAGTTTAAGGCATTAGAGTAGTTTTTAATTTTTGTTTTTCATTTGTTTCGTTCATTTTAGGAAGCGTTCTCTTACATAAACACAAAAGCCACAAGAGGTTCAAGTTATGCAATGGAGATAATATATTTAGATATCACATAATTAGAACGAACCTATAGGAAAGCTCGGCGAGAGGAAGACGAAGAGTTAGGAAAATCATAAATGGCTGAGGAATTTTAGAGAAATATGGATCAAAAAGCTAATCAAGGACGACAGCATAGGACCCTTATGGACTTTATAAGGCCAGGGTTTAACCCATCAAACCAAAGAGTGGCTAGGCTACCGATTCAAGCGGCCTCATTCGATATTAAGCCAGCCCTCCTGAACATGCTTCAGCAGAATGTCCAATTTTATGCATTGGCGAATGAGGATCCTAACTTGTACATTATGAACTTCCTCGAGATCTGTGATACTTTTGGGTATCGCCAGATGTCGGAGGACGCTTTTAGGATTAGGCTGTTCCCTTTCACACTTAGAAATAGAGCGAAGGCTTGGTTTCATTCACTAAGCCCCACTAATATCACAACATGAGAGCAGCTTGTGCATGCCTTTTTAGACAAATACTTCCCACTGACAAAGACCACGAAGATAATAAAGGAAATAACCAATTTCCAATAAGGTGGGGGGGGGTCAATTTATAAAGCATGGTAGAGATACAAGGATCTGAAAAGGAAGTGCCCATGCCACAACCTACCGAAGGAGTTCCTTTTATAGACTTTTTACAATGGAGTGAACCCACCTACTAGAGGCACGATTGATGCAGCATCATGAGGATTTTTGATGAGAAAGACGGTCGATGAAGTCGAGGATTTAATAGAGGATATGGCTAGCAACAGCTACTTATGGACGAGCGAGAGAGGTAGGCAGCCTAATACTTTTCGAGAACAAAAGGGAATCGTCGCGATCGATCAAATGACAGAGATGCAAGCTAAGATTGACAATTTGATGCAACAACTAAAAAACATAAAGGCATCATCATTGGCCCAGGTGAAGTCTGTACAAGTGAAATGTGATCTTTGTAGTCATACTGACCATGATACTATGGACTGCTACTTGATGAGAGAGGATAATCAGGAGCAACTAAATATATGGGGGCACAATTTAGATAAGGAGGGGGAAACAATACCTACTCCAACACTTACAACCCGAGTGGAAGAATCACCGAAACTTCTCCTGGTCAAATAATAATGGAGTACAGTTCAGGCCTTAGGGGAAATCGAGCTTTCAACAAGATAAAGCAAGCTCAATGGAGTCAAATTTGGGTAGAATTTTAGATAAGCTTGGAACTTTAGACAATGGACAAAAGAAGCTAGAAGAGAAATTTGAGCAATTCACTAAGAACCATGCTTCCTCAATTTATGATTTAGAAGCCCAAGTGAATCAATTGTTCAATGCTTTTTCTATGTGAAATTTGGGAAATACTCTTAGCATTTCAGGAACAAAATTAAGTGAGCAACTAAAAGCTGTTACACTTTGAAGTGGGAAGGAGCTTGAACCACCTATCAAGGCAGTGCAAGAGGCGGTCCGGCCAACTAAGAAAAATCTAGAAAAGGAGAAAGAAGTGGACATGAGTGAATACCCTCCTTATGTTGCACCTCCACCATATCGACCTAAGGTTCCTTTCCCTCAATGAATAAAAAAGAAGAAATTGGATGAACAATTGACAAAGTTTATTGAGAAGTTAAGGACGCTGCAAATTAATCTTTCCTTTGTTGAGGAATTAGAACATATTCCTAAATATGCAAAATTTCTAAAAGATATACTATCAAAGAAGCGCACTTGGGAAGATAATTAAATGGTAGCTTTAACTGGCACTTGCAACTCAATAGTTACCAGTCAAATGCCTTCTAAATTGAAAGACCCAGGGAGTTTCAGAATACCCTGTATGGTTGGTGAATTTGATTTTACAAAGTGTTTATGTGAATTGGGAGCAAGCATCAACCTTATGCCACTATCGATATTTAGGAAGTTAGGATTGGGAGAAGTTAAGCCAACATTAATATTAATTCAATTGGCTAATCAATCCATTAAAAGGTTGTTTGGAATTATGGAAGACGTGTTGATACGAGTGGATAAGTTCATTATTCCAGTAGATTTTATGGTTTTGGACTATGAAAAGATAAGAACTGCCCACTGATCTTAGGACAACCCTTTATGAACACAGGGAAAGCCATAATTGACATTCACGAAGGAAAATTGACACTTTATATAAGCAAATATCAGGTTGAATTCAATATGAATAAGGGCTTAAAGAACCCAACAATGAGCAGTGCATGCATGAAAGTCGAAATTATGGACCAAAATTTGCGAGAACTCGTTGAAAGTTACATAGCAGAAGTGTATTCTTTAAAAGCAGGGATTGACAGTAAAGATAAGAATTTTGAATCTAAAGGAGACAATGAGATGGAAGAGGTAGATGTTCACGTGCAGTAAGATAAATTAGTTTGGAGTGAAGCACCCATACCACCATCTTTAGAGAAACCTCTGACATTAGAGCTTAAGACTTTACCTACACACCTCAGGTATACCTTTCTTGGTGGAGGTCAAACACTACTAATAATAATTTCTAACAAATTAAATGAAAAACAAGAAAGCAAGGTAGTGGAAGTTGTTAAGAAGTGGATGAAGGCTATTGGATAGTAGATTGCTGACATTCGAGGAATAAGCCCGAATGTCTGCATCTATGAATAAACCTAGAGGAAGGGTGTAGAACGGTAAGGGAGGATCAGCAAAGATTAAATCCTAACATGAAGGAGGTGGTTAAGAAAGAGATCATAAAACTCTTAGATGTAGGGATAATTTATCCCATCTTCGATAGTGATGGGTAAGCCCAATACAATGCATACCTAAAAAGAGAGTAATGACAGTGATAGAGAGTGATAGTAGAGAAGTAATTTCAATAAAAATAGTCACAGGATGGAGAGTATGTATATATTATCACAACCACAACTAGGTGACTAAGAAATATCACTTTCCTCTCCCATTTATAGACCAGATGATGGAAAGGGTAGCTAGCCATTCATATTATTACTTTTTAGATGGATACTCAGGCAATAATCAGATTTTCATCTACCCTGATGATCAGAAGAAAACCACATTCACTTGCCCCTATGTCACCTTCGCTTACAGACGAATGCCCTTCAGACTCTGCAGCGCTCCAGCCACATTTTAGAGATGCTTGACGTCGATCTTTGTTGACATGATAGAATACATAATGCAGGTGTTCATAGATGATTTTTCAGTCTTTAGAGACTCTTTTGACATGTGTTTAACTAATTTGGATAGAGTGCTTCAAAGATATGAAGAATCACATTTGGTTTTGAATTGGGAGAAATGTCACTTTATGGTACAAGAAGGGATAGTGCTAGGGAATAAATCTCACATCAAGGATTCAAAGTCGACAGAGCAAAGACAGAGGTAATAGAGAAACTACCACCACCAAGCAATGTAAAAGGTGTGTGAGGTTTCCTAGTCCATGTAGGATTTTATTGACGATTCATCAAAGATTTTTTGTAAATTGCAAGACCTTTGACAAAACTTTTAGTTAAGGGAGTGCCCTTCGTGTTTGATGATAAGTGTATATCTACATTCAACACTTCAAAGGAGGCATTAGTATCAGCACCAATTTTATGGCCACCAGATCGAACACCTCTGTTTGAAGTTATGTGTGATGCAAGTGACCAGGCCATAGGCTGCATTTTGGGCCAAAGGAAAGATAAAAATATGTATGCGATCTACTATGCCAGTAAGACTCTTGCAAGACCATAATTGAATTATACCATTAAAGAGAAGGAACTACTCGTAGTAGTGAACGCATATGATAAGTTTCGACAATATCTTTTGGGTTCAAAGGTAATTGTATTCATTGAACAAGCGACACTAAAATACCTTTTTAATAAGAAAGAAACTAAACCTAGGCTCATTCGATGGGTGTTACTTCTGTAAGAATTTGATATAAAGGTGAGAGATAAAAAGGGAGCAGAAAATGTGGTCGCAGACCATTTATCTAGATGTGAGGGAGGGGAATGCGGGCAAGTAATGACATTAATAAAAATTTCCTTGATGAAACTCTTACGCTACTCGAGAACTTGACTACACCATGGTTTGCAGATATCACCAATTATGTTGCCAGTGATAAACTTTCATCGAATCTCTCTTACCAACAAAGGAAGAAGTTCTCGCATGATTGTAAACGTTATATATGGAATAAGCCAACCCTATATAAAGCATGTGCAGACGATTTAATGTGATGTCATGCACCAGATGAAGAAATGTTAGACATCCTAAAGCAATGTCATAAAGGTCAATATGCTGGGCGTTATAGAGCAAACAAAACGACGACCTGGATACTTAATAGTGGATTTTATTGGCCACTATTGTTTAAGGATGCGCAAACCTATATGGCACAATGTGATTGATGCCAAAGAATAGGTAACATTTCTAAGAGGGATGAAATGCCTTTATCCAACATTCAAGAAGTAAAAGTGTTTGATGTATGGGGCATCGACTTTATAGGTCTGTTCCCATCTTCAATAGGGAATATGTATATTATAGTTAGAGTTGATTATGTTTCACATTAGGTTGAAGCGACAGCATACCTAACCAATGATGGGAAGGTAGTGTAGAAATTAATTAAATGGCTATTTAACCGGCGGTTTGGAGTACCACTTACAATAATAAGTGTTGGAGATGCACATTTTTGCAATGGATCTTTCGATGGCCTCCTAAAAAGATATGGCGTGCACCACCAAGTTGCTACAACTTACCATCTACAAACTAGCAGCCAAGTGGAAGTTGTTAACCAAGAACTAAAATGAATTCTGGAGAAAACAGTGAACAACTCCTGAAAGGATTGGGAAGCAAAGCTAGATGATGCCTTATGGGCCTGTAGAATAGCTTTTAGAATACCTATTGGAACAACTCCGTATAGGCTCATTTATGGAAAAGCGTGTCACTTACCAATCGAATTAGAACATTGAGCATGCTGGGCAATTAAAGCATTATATTTTGATTGGAAACAAGTTGGCAAAAAGATACTTCTACAACTAGATGAACTTCAAGAGTTTCATTTTAATGCTTACAAAAATCCCAAACTCTACAAGGTAAAGGTGAAGAAATGGCACGATGCCCGTATCAAGCAAAAGGAATTCAAAGTAGGAGACACTATTCTGCTATACAATTCAAGATTGAGGCTATTTACAGGGAAATTGAAATCTAGATGGAGTGGACCATTTAAGATCATTCAAGTCTTTAATCATGAAGCTCTCAAATTGGAAAATGCTAACAAGGAGACTTTTAGGTCAATGAGCACCAGTGCAAGCATTATTTAGGTGGAGCAATTCCTAAAAATAAGGAAGTAATTTCCTTGTCTTCGAATAATTAGCGAAATTTCCTGGACGCAAGGTCAAGCTAAGGACCATAAACTAGCAGATTTAGAAACTGTTTGAAAATGTAGTTGTATTTAGATTTATTTTTAATAAACTATCAATGACTCGTGTAAACTCTCAGGGTGACACCATCACCACCTCCATCTCCCTAGGATTTATACTTAATCCAATTTTTTTCCTATTCAGTTATTTTCTTTTCTTTTTTAAATGAGCCTTTAGTTCTATTTTATTTTTATGTTGTTTTTATTTGTTTATATTTTCTTTAAATTCTGCATGTTCTTTTGTTTTATGTGCTTGTGTGTTCCTCCCCACATTGAGGACAATGTAATATTCAAGTGTGGGGAGAGATTCTGTGTTTTTACTTTTGAATGTGATTTTGCATACCGTATGATAGTTATTAGGTTGTATTGTCCAAATTGTTTGAAGGTGTCAATGGCTTAGATGAGTGAAAAAATTTTAATTTTGAACATAGCTTAGTACGTTGTAAATGATCATTAGCTCGAAAAATTAGTGAATTAGGGGTCTTTGGATAAATATACAGTTTATTTAGGACTTCATATAAATTTAGCACCCTCCAGGTTTTCACATTCATTCATAATTTGGGACCCTTTAACATTGATACAAACAATGAAATCAACATAACTTTTATTAGCCACTTGGGCCCATTTCAAATTACACAATAAAAACATTTCCAATTTCTCAAAATTAATACAAACTGTAATATTCAATTACACATAATACAAACTTTTGCGGAAAAATACATTTAGTGACAAATAAGGAAAACCAATGCAGACGCGAACTGATCCCAACC
>JAOQMS010054485.1:0-27983 GCA_027563885.1 Erythroxylum longipes | reverse complement strand
TGAATAAGCAAGCAATATATACATATAAAATGTAAGTTGATATTCAAAACTCTATTAGAATTCCCAGTTTACATATATATTGTTCCTAAATATCACCTTTGCTCCTTCATTGAACATTCTCAACTAATATACAACATTCATAACAAAATTCATACTAACTTCCCCTAAAAAAGTCATTTAAGGTCCAAGAACCAACCGTACATAGCAGTCTCTAAAAAGGATTGAACACAAATAACTTGACATCTCTATACCTTAATTTACCAAAACTTGTTAGGTCCAGTACAATGTTTTGCATTACTGTGTTTACAACCTTGTTCTATGTCCTAAGAAAAATTATTTTTATGGTATACATATTCACAGGCAGCATAACAAGATATTCATAGTTATTCCACAAGAACATAAAAGATTATAATATTAAATTAGAATAATAAGTCATTACATTTGGCTCTACCAAGAGGAGAACAGAAACTATAAATTCCTCACAAGGCTGCATTGAGATGTAAGCCTTCACATTGTTATATCATCAAAAATGTAAAAGCAAGACCTTTTTTAAGAACAAATTGAAACCTTTCCAAGCACAATGTGCTTGATAAAGGCCACAATAGGCTTGCACACTACAAAACTTCCACTAAAGGCTAAAAAATTTAACATATGCAATTATTGGATTTTTGGGATTGAAATTACTTGCTCCTTTACTAATGAATCTTATGCAAGTATCTTTAAAGTGAACAACTTAGCATAAACTCATATGATAATTAAACAACATATAGCTTTTTAATTTTTTGACTAGCTATTTGAAGAAGGCATACTACAATTTCACAAACATATATGAATGTTTCAACTTCAAACCACTTCAAACAATTTCATCATCTAACTACATACTTAAAACCTGACTTTTCATCATTCCTATTTCGTCAAATTACACATTTGAACCTAATAAACTACCAATGTCAATGATACACATTTGTGTTCTTTAATCCACAACAGAAAACACATGGCAGAGAAGCGGAACAAGGACAGAACATCCTACAACCGAATTCTCATCCCAATCGAAATACCCATTAACATAACCTAATCCCAATCGATACCCATTAGTATTAAATAAAAAAGCATCAAAACTCCTTTTCGACCAATTCACTTTCTTCCTTAGTTATTTACTCACGATAATGATTCATTATATTCTTTAATCTTTATGCATACATTAGTGCATTATATATTCACTATAGAAAGAAAGAAACCAGAAAATATTCAGAAATAAACAAATGGAAATAAACAAAGCACAATCTTCGGATCCCATCACCCATAGCAATCTTAGAAAAACAACAACGGTGGGATTAATATTGCGTCTTACCCAGAGGAGAGGAAAGATGGTAGCAGGCTGGGTTGGCAAAGACCGAGGTTCGTTGGAGACGGGACAAAAAAATCTGGCAGCAGAGACGCAAACAATGATGAGCAACTTATAGAGAATAGAGAGAGAAAGAGAAAAGGAAACACCCATATGTATACATTGAAAGGGGAAGAGAAGAGAAGATTTTGCAAGAAAAGCAATCACTTACCGCGCCTATCAGTGGAGACGAAGCCGAACGAAGGAGGAGAGCTGCAGTTGTTCAATAGTTTCGTTATTTTGTTTTAGGTTTCAGACGTTACACGAGGCTATTTTTGTCTTTTCTTAATCTTATCCGTTAGACAAGAATTTCTGTACCTCAGTTTTGGAAGGAACAAAATTTTTTGTCCTTGTCCTCTGATGACGGAACAAAAATGGGTGAGGACAGCAAGCAAATAGGACGAAGGACAGAACTTTTGCATCCTTGTCCACTGTCCTCACCCCTGAGGACACTAACCAAACGCAGGTAAGGGTATGCTTTGCTAATCTCAGTTTTCCCTTAATTTGTGTTTAATTAATATACAATCATTAATTAAACCTAGCTACTTAATAACCTAGGATATGATCTCTAGATTCAATTTGACAGTCACATTATGAAGTGAAAAACAATCAATATAGATAATGACCTCACATGTTTAGGTTATCTAACCTAAGTTATGTTGTTCCCAATGATTTAAGATCATTAGAAGCTACTAACAAATATCAAATGTAACGATTATAGATTACATTCAACATTCTAGCAATAGGTTTGTAATAGAACAATCTAAATAACATATTAAGATCATCTGTACAAAAACCCGATTCAATCAAAACAAGCAACAATAACAATCCAAAAAGAGAGTATTGACATTAACAAGATGAGATAGCTTAACCATGATGATAGGTGTGATTTGCATTATGTTTTACGGTTTAATTTGTTCTGTATTAAGTGTCAATTTGAGTGTTTAGTATGTGTTTAGGTTAGAATTGTGTTAGTTTATGTGTTTAAGTGTTTTTTAGTTCTTGTGTTTAAGTGTTTTTATGGGTTAGTATAAGTCTTTGAGCTTAAATGTTATGCTTTTGAGGTACCTTGATGTGTTTGTTAGTGTTTCAAGGCCAAAAAAGAAGAACGGAGAAGTTTCGGAGACTTTCGGGCCAAAACCATAACCAACGATTGTGGCACAGTAGGCCACTATGATGACAAAGACATGTAAGCTAGCCCATGATTGTGGCCTAAGGGATACGATCGTGACAGAAAGGCTCTGCCACAGGCCACGATCGTGACTGCAAGGTATGGCCACGATCGTGGCCTGCATCAGGCAAACCGACAAACAAAAGGAAAAGTCATGTTTTGAGGGATTTTTTGGACCGTTTCACCCCCGAAAAAACCCTAGGACTGCCAAGGTATTTAAAGAATGTAAAGAACAGAAGATGGAAGCTTTTGTATAATCCAAATCCCGAAACCCTAAAGAGGTTTATTAAGAGATTGAGGAAGGAAACAAAGGAAGAGAGACACGGAAACGAAGCCTACGCAAAGTACTTCCCAGAACAGGAGGTTTCTCGTCATTGCTGCCTCCATCATTTTTTCCACTAGTATTTTACAATTTTATTTCAATTTTATTGATGTATAGAATTGGGATAGTCATTCAGAATAGGATTTGTCGAATGTTGATATTTCTCTAAACTCACCTTCGAGAATTTTGTCTTGGATATTAATGAAATTTGATTTATTGTGTTTCTATTAAATTATTGGTGATTCAATTTCTGCACTTAATAATTTGGTAACAAATTGAGAGGGTGAACCGAGTGAAAATCATTAAATTGCGCTAACAAGAGTTAGGTAGTTTAATAGATCAAGAATTGAATCAATTCGATAAATGTGTGTAATATGAGATCTTGCATAGGTTTTTGGTAGTTTTGTGGACAGCTTAAGAACTAATTTAGGTTTTAGGATAAATTGTGAATTAAGAGGTTCCAATTTCTCATAATCTAATTAGGGTTAATGATTATAACTCGAGGGAGAGTAATCAACCCTAGGACCTTCTAGAACTGGTAATCCGATAAATTCACAAACAATTAGGTTTTCATTAAAGTCGGATAAAAATCCCCTTCTCTCAAATAGTAGTTTTCAGGTTATTTTGTGATTAGGTAAGCAATTGCTATTGTGTTTATATTTTTAGAATTTGATTATTGCAATTATTTGTGTGATTGAATTATTTTCTTGTTTAGTTTTTTATTGAATTATTTTGAATTAAGTTCAGCCTTATATTCTAGGATTAGAATCACCTCCTCATGGGATCGACACCTTAGTTAATATGCAAACGACTCTAGCACTTGCATTAGTGTTGAGGTTAATAATATTAAAACTTTGTCATATAGGAATTGAAGATCATGTTTTTCGCACTGTTGCTGGGGAGGCAATTAATTTAGTTCTATAGTTTAAGGCGTTTGGTTTAGTTTTTAATTTTGTTTTCATTTTTTCTTTTATTTCAGAAATCGTGCTCTTGTATAAACACAAGAGTCGAAAGAGGTTCGAGTTGTGCAGCTAAAACATTAGACTTAGATATCGATCGACTAGAACGAAACCTTAGGAAAGCTTAGTGAGAAGAAGAAGAAGAGATCGTGAAATAAAAAATGACTGAGGAGTTTCAACAAAATATGGACCACAGGGCAAACCAAGGATGGCAACAAAGGACCTTTATGGACTTGATGAGGCCAAGGTTCAACGTAACAAATCAAGGAGTAGCTAGGCCGCCTGTTCAAACAGCTTCGTTTGAGATTAAACCAGCCCTTCTCAATATACTCCAGCAAAATGTGCAATTTTATGGATTAGCAAACGAGGACCCAAATGCACACATAGTGAACTTTCTTGAAATATATGATACTTTCCGTTATCATCAGCTGTCGAAAGATGCGATCCGAATCAAACTGTTTCCCTTTACTCTTAGAGATAGAGCGAAGGCTTGGTACCATTCCCTTAGCCCAGCTAACATCACGACGTGGGATCAGCTAGTTCGTGCCTTCTTGGATAAGTATTTCCTATTGACTAAGACCATGAAGATCATCAAGGAAATCACCAATTTTCAGCAAGGTGATGGGGAATCAATTTACAAAGCGTGGGAGAGAAACAAAGATTTACAAAGGAAGTTCCCACATCACAACCTATCCAAGGAATTCCTGTTGCAAAATTTCTACAATGGAGTAAACCTACTGACGAGAGGCAAAATCGACACAGTTGCAGGAGGATCACTAATGTGAAAGACAGTTGATGAAGCGGAAGAGTTGATAGATGAGTTGGCAAGCAACAGCTACTTATCTTTAAAGAGCAAAAAGGAGTTGTGGCAGTTGATTAGATGATAGAAATGCAGGCAAAGATCGACAATCTGACGAGATAGCTCAAAAACATAAAGGCTTTTTCTTCAACTCCGGTGAAGGTCGTACAACTAAAGTGTGAGCGTTGTGGATAATTAGACCATAATACCGTAGACTGTTACTTGATGAAGGAAGACAATGAGGAGCAAGTAAATTATATAGGGGCACAATATGGACGAGGAGGGGGCAACAATCCCTACTCCAACACCTACAACCTTGGGTAGAAGAATCACCTTAACTTCTATTAGATGAACAACACTGGAGGATAATTTAGGCCACAAGGAAAATCAGGCTTCCAACAAGATAAAGCAAGCTTGATAGAATCGAAGTTGGACAAGATTTTAGATAAAATTGGAGGCATGGAGGATGCACATAGGAGTCTTGAAAGCAAATTCAAGCGAGTAACGAAGAACCATGCCTCATCTATACATAATCTAAAAGTCCAAGTAGGCCAACTAGCGGAGGCAATGTTTACTCGGAATGCAGGGAGGGCCCATCCAAGAAATACCAAGTCTAATCCGAAAGAACAGATCATGGCAAACCCAAGACAAGGAACTTAAACAAGTGAATGAAGAGGGAGATATAGGAGAAGGTCAAGTAACTAAGGAATTCCTTCCAAGTGAGCCTATAATCGAGCCAATTAAGGTAACTAAAACTAGAATCCTATACCCTATCTTTGCTCAGAGGAAGATAATTACAAGTGGGGTAGCAAGGAATTTAAAGGAGATTGAAGCAAACAACATTAAGGAAGTGACGGAACAATTACAAACGAAACTCATATTAACGGAATTTGTCAAGAAGAAGGTTAAGGAGCGAATATCGAAAGAACACCCTAACTTTATATAGAAGAAAGAGGATCCAAGGGATTTTTATATTCCTTGTAGTATCAATAGAGTGATCATAGATAGGGCATTCGTGGATTTGTGAGTGGGTATCAACATGATGGCCTACACCTTTAGTTAGAAGTTGGGGTTAAGAGAGTTAGTACCCACAAAGATGTTGGTAAAGACGGCTGACAGAACAGTACATCAACCAAAAGGGATCATTAGGGATGTGTATGTAAAAGTTGATAAATTTACCCTTCCCATAGGCTTCTACATATTGGACATTGGAGAAGATGTGGAAACACCAATGGTTCTTGGACAACCATTCCTAGCCACTACTTGTTCAATCATTGACGTTAATGGGGGTAAGCTAACTTTGAGGGTAGGAAAAGAGCAAATAAACTTCCAAGTGTCAAAGAAAGACTACAGTTCTCCATTAGCTCCAACAAACATTAGGAACCCGAACCTTGAGGAGAATGGGAAGATATCAAGGATCCTGGGAATGTATTCGGGAACAAGTGCTCGCATAGAAGAAGGCGAGGAAAGTAGAATCATAAAGAAGGTGGAAATCATAGCATGGTAGCTCAGGTACAAATTGTGAGGTGAGTGACTACACTACCATTGCGACCTTCATTCGGACCACTGTGAGCTTTAAAGAGCGTCGAGCTGCCGATACTAAAAGAAGCACTACATGGGATGCAACCCATAGCAAATTATTACCTTTGATTATTTTTGTTAGAACATTTAAATTTCGTAGTTAGGATTATTTTGTTTTCGAATAAAACCAAGAAGGAATAAGATTTTAGAATAAAGTGGTTCATTGATTAAGTAAGTAAAAGAGAGGTGAAGAGGCCACAAAAGAATTAAGAAGTGAATTCGAAAAGAATGTGAAAAGTAAAAAAGAAGAAAAATAAAGTTGGTGGAAAACTATAGGCCGCAAAGACAAGGGAGCACGTGTTTTTAAAGGAGATTTTTACCATTTTACCCTCCAATCACCTTTATATTCATTTGTAACTTCACTTTTTCATTCACTTTCACTTTTACTTTACCTCTCTAGAATTCAAACCTAAAAAAGTTCTTACATATCTCTACAAAATTTCAAACTTCTAATTTCTTCCAAATTCTACCTAATTCCCAAGAAATATGTTACGCATTAAGCAATCAGCCAGACGGTAGCAATTAGGACTAAATGAAGTTGCGAGACGAGGGTGAAGAAACAGAGCAGCAGACTTCGGAGCACCTTCTCGATCTACACAGAGGAGGAAGGTTCTCGTTTCCAATCTCCAAGTGCTATATAAATAGTAGTTCCTAAATATTTTGATTTTGAAACGCTCAATAGGGTAGAATTGCACGAGAGGGTAGAAAACCTAGCTGAAAGAATCCAATGGGCCCAATTTATATGTTTCCAATTTCCTGTCTATCAGGAGCTCACTTTGGAATTTTTCACTTCACACTGTCCTATGACCTTAGGAACCCTAAGGAAATCTGGTTTAGGTTGAGAGGAAAAGCTTATGATATTAGAACGAACTCACTGGAATAGAGCAATTTCATGCTAACAATACTTATAAAAATATAATAAGGTCCCACGAACACTTGTTGCTGCACAAATTCATATTCCAGTTGGTTTTTGATAAATCAAAAACCAACAAGTGTTCCATAAAGTAACTCTTTATATTATGGTGCATGGACCACAACATTCCATTTTGCACATCCACACATGTGCTAAATGCTATTGTTGTGACTCCGCGCAAGAGGACCAACAATTTAGGAATGTGGTACCTAGTATCTTCCATTGCTGAATATTATGTTGTGGACTATAGTGGGTTAACTATCCACCTCCCTGACTTCGTGAACCATCGCCATTTATGGCAGGCTGAAATCCTTAAGTCCCACAATATGGAACTTAAGGATATCAGCCAGAAGACTCGTGTCAAAATTAGGACTAGTCAGGTGAGCTCGAGTTCAGCACCACCGCAGCAGGCAAAAGAGGACTCAGCCAATGAAGAGTCTGAGGAAGAGGAAGAAGAAGATCAAGGATGGAAGAAAGTCTTGGAGGTAATTTCATGAACAATAAGACAGTTACTGATACACTTGCGGAGCACACCAGAATGATGAAGGAAATGGCTTGAATACAATGATGCCAGAGTTGGGGTATCCATCAGATCCATCGGTATTTTGAGTCTCAGGGTGTTTAATTACCGACTTTGACACCATCACCACCTCCATCTCTATGAGATTTTGTCTAAACCATTTTTCTTTTTAAAATTAGTCTTCAATTTAATTTTTATTTTTAATTTATTTTTTGTTTACTTTAATTCATATTTCTTCTTGTATTTTATATACTTGTTCATCCCTTTCTCACATTGAGGACAATGTGTTGTTCAAGTGTGGGGAGGGTTATGTGTTTTGCTTTGTATGTGATTTTGCATATAGTATGATAGTTGTAGGTTACATATTATGAATTGTTTGAATGTGTCAATGGCTTAGATAGACTTAAATTGATTTAATTTTGAACATAGTCTATTAGTTTGTGTACACTCATTAGCTCACAAAATTTGTGAATTGGGGTCTTTGGATAAATATACAACTTATCAATGTAAGTTTAACACCCTCTAGATCGCCACATTCATTCATAATTTGAGGCCTTTCAACTTAAGTAGCTCAACTAGTATTTTCATAGAAACGAGTAGCTAAAACAACAAGGTAGGCAATAAAAAAACTGTTTGTTAAATAAATAACTATTTCGCTAGCCTTCAGGTTATGAATAGAGCTAGTAGCCAATTGAAAACATGATATAGTTGAGTAACCAGATCAACACGCATCACAAATGTGTGCCTTCGCGTCAAAAAGCTATAATGACATTTCAACCAAGCTGTTTAATGAAAATGACTTAGTCAAGTAACCGAATCAACAATCATCACCAATTTTTGCCTCTAAGTAAAACACTAGGTCCTTTTTTAAATAAATAAATTTAAAAAATTCTTAATAAGACCTACCGAACTTGTAATAAGCTTGAGCTTTCATGAAAATATAATTAGGAACAATTACAGAGTCTGAAAGACCAAAGAATTATTAATATGTGTGTGCAATTGAAAAGGGTAAATAAATTAACACTTGGATCTCGATTAATTTGTATATTTAGTTCAAAGCCCTTAGACACAAATTTTGCATGTTAATGATCTAATATAACTTGAATGATTATGTTTAAGATTAAATTTATTTCATGAAGTTGAAGCCATTGTCTCATTACTACATTATGTGTTGTGTGTTTGTATGTGTTTGTTGTTTTGTATGCTTGAGGACAAGCAAACATTTAAGCGAGGGGATGTTGATAGGTGTGATTTGCATCATGTTTTAGGGTTTAATTTGTTCTGTATTAAGTGTCAATTTGAGTATTTAGTATGTGTTTAGGTTAGAATTGTATTAGTTTATGGGTTTAAGTGTTTCTATGGGTTAGTATAAGTCTTTGAGCTTAAACGCTATGTTTTTTAGGTACCTTAATGTGTTTGTTAGTGTTTCAAGGCCAACAAAGAAGAACGGAGAAGTTTCAGAGACCTTGGGGCTGAAACCATAGTGCCACGATCGTGACAGAGACATGCAAGCTAGCCCATGATCGTGGCCTAAGTTATACGATCGTGACGGAAAGACTCTACCATAGACCATGATCATGACAGAGAGGTGGCCAGCATCATAAATCTCTGTCATGATCGTGCCCCTACATGCCACGCCACGACCGTGGCCTGCGTCAGGAAAACACACAAACAAAATAAAAGGTCATGTTTTGAGGGATTTTAAGATCGTTTCATTCTCAAAAAAACCATAGGGCTGCCAAGGTATTTAAAGAACATGAAGAACAGAAGATGGAAACTTTTGCATCAGCCAAATCCCAAAACCCTAGAGAGCTTTATCAAGAGATTGAGGAAGGAAACGAAAGAAGAGAGACACGGAGACAAAGCCTATGTAAAGTACTTCTCGGAACAGGAGATTTCCCATCCTTGCTGCCTCTATCATCCGTTCCATTCATATTTTTCAATTTTCTTTCAATTTTATTGATGAATAGCATTAGGATAGTCATTGAGAATAGGATTTTTCGAATGTTGATAGTTGTCTAAACTTGCCTTTAGGAATTTTGTCTTGGATATTAATGAAATTTGATTTATTGCATTTTTATTGAATTATTGATTCAATTTCTGCACTTAATAATTCGGTAATAAACTGAGATGAACTGAGTGAAAATCATTAAATTACACTTAGGTAGTTTAATAGATCAAGAATTGAATTAAACCAGTAAATTTGTGTAATGAGAGATCTTGTATAGGTTTTCAGTAGTTTAGTGAACAGCTTAAGATCTAATTTAGGTTTTAGGATAAATTGTGAATCGAGAGGTTGCAATTTCTCATAATCTAATTAGAATAATTAGGTTTAATGATTATAACTTGAGATAGAGTAATCAATCCTAGGATCATCTAGAGCTAGTAATTGGTAGTTTTTAGGTTGTTTTGTGAATGGGTGAGCAATTGCTATTGTGTTTATATTTTCAGAATTTGATTATCGGAATTATTTATATAATTGAATTATTTTCTTGTTTAGTTTTGTTCATTGAATTATTTTGAATTAAGTTCAGCCTTATATTTTAGGATTTGATTAACCTCCTCATGGGATCGACATCTTAGGTACTATATGAATGACCCCATACGCTTGCAGTGATATCGAGTTAAAAATATTAAAACTGTCATGTAAGAACCGAAGATCACATGACTTGGAGTTGGTTTCACCATTAAACTGGCATCAGGAAGTTTACGTTCCATCTCCTTCTTCAGGCTCCAAGCATTGGCCATTATTACCTCTGTCAGCGTTGAGAGACGAAGAGAAAATAAGGAGAATGAAGAGAAAAATGCTTCTATCCCGAATGAGTACCTTTTTGTACCATCAAAACATTACTCTTTATAGTTAAAAACGAAGGTTAAATGAGACAGCTGTCCCTTCTCATGCCCGTGAGAATGGGATCATAGATGTGATATACTTTGTCATACTTGTGAGTATATGTTTCATGGGTGTGATTAGTGTGTCACACCCATGAAACACATGTCACAATTGTGACAAGCCCTCTCATGACTATGAGAGGCCTCTCTTCTCACGCCTATGCATGTTTTAATGTGGTCGTCTGACACTCCTCCCTTTGTTCTTCACTTCACATTCTATCTTCTCTCTTCTTCTTTCAACCCCCTTCTTCTTCTTGCTCCATAAATGAATAGAGTATAGATATTGAGAAGATGGTTTCAATAAATATGCTTTCGTATCACTTTAGCTCCTTCACTTTTGAAATTCACCTAAAATCAAATATGAGCTAAAGTGAGTATCTTAAGCATGTCAAAGGCATTAATCACTAAGTGTAGTAAATCAAATGAATCAACATTAAACACATATTATCATATACATATCCAAATAGGGATGTTTTCTTGTTCGATATCCTCTAGCTTTAGTCCAGGCCTTTATACTTGAAGTAGTAAGGGTTTATTATAGACATGCAAAGGTCCAGCCTGGATAATCTTTATTGCATCTTCAACGCTTACAAAATTAAAGAGAAAAACACCCTCATTGTTCACAAAAGCTTCCAATAGTCCATGTTGCTTCCAATTATAATGATCCCATTGTTTCATCACTAGAAAGGATACCTTTCTATTCAGGAAAAAGCCAAGAATGGTAGAGCTCCATTTGCTTGCTCCAACTTTCAGAATGTCTAAGGATAGAGATAAAAATCTTTAGTCAAACACCACTGTAGGAGGAAAATATTTCAGTTTCAATTCTCGTTTAAGGTCACCAGTCACTGGCACCTAAGACTTATGAATGGGAATATTGGATAAAACTAAGTACTAAGAGGAAAAAGGTGTGGTGCAAGTTCTAAGTTCTAAAAAGATTTTTTGGGAGTAACCAAAATACATCAATGAGGTAGAAGCAAAGTAGTAAACAAGGTAACGCAGTGAAGAAAGAAATAGGGAAATGAGTGGAGCAAGTGGGGTTTTATAAAATAATAGTGAAGAATAAGGACAGTAAATGAGGGCAGTACGAAGGGTAATAAATGGTGTATAAGGTTGCAGTGATAGGAAGGTAAAAGAAGCTAATCAAAGACAAGAATTGTTACAGAAGAAGAAGCATAGATCAAAGGAGTTTTTAATTGATGTCTTGATGATAACATAATTACCACTAAAGTGTTTATTATTTTGATGAGAAGAAATATTAGAAAAAAATTGAAGTTATAAACTTAAAAAGATAATATATGATTTTGATTAAGAAAAGTTAAAGTTTACAACTAAAGAAATGAAGATAAAACATAAACAAAAGAAGATCAAGGCTCATCAAGGTCATTTTATATTTTGTATTATCATTTGTAATCTCACTTTGTTAATTTGATGATCCAAAAGGCTCACAATTCATAAATATTTCATTTAACTTCAGGAGTCTTTTCATTCATCAAGAGACATTAAAGCTTTTAGTTTCTATATAAATTCCCCTTGATCTTTAAAATAAGCTTTGGAGAAAATTTTAGGATTTTTTTTATTCATTTATGCATTAATCAAATTGATTCTGAGCATTTGAAAGTTTTAAACCATGTCTTTGTGGTGATTTGTCATTCTATATAGGTTAGTGGTTAACCAATATAGGTTAAAGTTATTAAATTTGATGTATTAAGAGTTTGCAGCAATTTGGTTTATGTATTAGATGACCAATGTGTTATATTGGTTGACCAGTATATATACTGGTCAATGATCCGCGTCAAACACACCAGAAAATAAAACCTAACTCTGCATAACGAAATTTAAAGTTGTAGTGAAGGATCATATCCACAGAGAGTGTGTGTAGCTTTCGTAATAAATGAATCAGTGTTTAGTATATAAAGGCTTGGTTAGATTTGATTAAGAAAATAAAGTAAAATTGTACGAATGAAAGCAAATCAACTTAAACCATAGAAAAATGATAAGATTGATGAAAGAGTTAGAATTCTATTCTCGGTTCAATCTCAACCTTCACATAAATAAGCAAACTTAACCATCATGTTGTTCTCATACCTCTCTTAGAAACTATTAATCGTAGATTAACAATAACCTCTATTGACCCCGTTTTTTCCTTAAGTCATATCTAGTTAAAATAAGCTCTTTAATTAGATCTACCTATCAAATAAACTAGAATAAGCTCTTTATATTTAGTATGAAAATTGCATTATAAACTAGGAAAAAAGTTAATCTAAGCAACAATCACAAAATCTCGAGCTATTTAATCTATGCTATATTATTTGTAATCATTCACAACCATTTGTTTACCATAAATGAATCAGAGTTACAATGATTAGATATTTTATTCTAGATTCTAGTAATGATTTCATATATAAGTAATTTATTGAAAGTATTTAAATCATTCAGACATGAGTACCCAAAACATTAAGCAAAGAATTACACAAACAATTTCTAAAGAGAGAGAACAACACTACAAGATAAAACGATGCCCAAATATGTTCTTCAGTGTCGAATTCTTCTTTCAACTAGAAGGAAGAAGGTTAACACCTTATAGATCTCAAAGAGGTAAGTATTTTATTCACTTTATTGCTTCTAAAATAGTTCATACTTTGTGTTGACCGCTTAAATGTCCTTTTATAGTAAAAATTAATACACGATTAGTTACACAGGCGTGTAGCTAACCATGTATGTAAAATTTTCCCTATTTATTATTTCTTAACTACTATGTATTTCACTTACACAGCCATGCAAGTACATACACAGTCGTGTAGGTTGTAGGAGGTGTTAAAAAATCCTACTCGCTTCTAGAAAGTTACACGATCCTATTCACAATTGTCTACGTTACATGAACTTCATTTCTTTAATTTTTTGTCCCATCTTCTTGCTAATTCATCTCCTTCTTATTCAAAAAAGGCAAATAAGGTTGAACATTAAAATGATGGCTCCAATGATGTGCTTTTAATTTATTTTAGGTCGTGTGCTTCCATCTTGTACCTAAAACTAATTATGAATTAAAATAAGTATCTTTAGCACATCAAAACATTAATCACTAAGTATTAAGGAGTAAATATATAATCAGTCAATCACTCATCAAGTTCCCACACACTTAGTTTTTGACTGTCCTCAGGAAAAATATCAAAATCAAAATTACAATCTAAAACACTTCCTCCTTTTCCATATTTCCTATAAATAAATACCCATGAGAAAATAGTAATAACTTCCAAAACCATGAAAAGAACTAAACATTAAATGCTTTTAATCATGATCAATCAAAAACCATTCACTTTAAAAACTTAGCAATCTAGGGGTAGACTTTGACAAGATGTGTTTAAAAATAAGATAGATCTATAGGTAAACTAAAAAACCATTCATGATCAAGACATTCCACAACTTTTCATATTATTTCATTTCTCTACCACTAAGATTCACATGCATAATCATGAATGAAAGGAATTTTAAGTTTATAATGTGGGTAATGGCTTAGGGGAGAAATATTTGTATAATGTAGTTCAAAAGTCATCAAAGTTAATCAAGCAGTAAAAACATTCAATGGAGTATCATGTGCAAAAATTAACATCCACTCAAACTAGGTAACATTAATTATAATAAATGCAAAAAATGTATTTCACATCTTAGATTCAAGCTTTCTCACCACAAACCACATAAAGCATAAGGAATTAGAAGGAATCACTCACAAAAATTGATGATAAATAATATATTCTAACTATAAGGAGTGACGCTTCAAAACAACATCTCCCTCATTTGCATCATAATCAAATCACCCATTCCATACAACTTAAGGAGGAAAGACTAATCATGAATAATTGTTCAAAACAAATGACTTTCCTCTTTGACAAATCTTTTTTTCTATTTTCCTTCCTTTTTATATTTTTAAGACAAAAATTTAAAGAAACTACATCAATAATGAAGTTCATTGACAAGAGATAAAATTACATTCCATCAATTATAACCAACCTGCATATATACGTACCCCTACACTTATGCTTTTATATATCCATAAACATCAATAATCATAAATGTTCCACTAGCTCTAAGGCTTAGGTAAGACATTTTGTTAGGTTAAAGGGTTGTAATGTGGTTAGCATTAAAAAAAGGCTAATAAAGCTCAAGAGGCTTAATAAAAGAAAAAAACATATTAATAGATAAGTCATTTGGCTAATGTAGCTCATAAAATAAAGAATGTCTATATCATTTTCTGTAGTTTCTTTCATCCCACATTGTTGTGATTTTTGCAGATAAAACCAGCCAGAAACAATTATAGGAAGTGTTGTTTGGACATTTACTTCTATTAGTTAAGTACCAAGATTTGATGTTATCCAAACTTTCTAACCTCTTAGTGATCAAACACCTCCTAAGAAGTTCCATCCATATTCCCCTAATAAAGTTGCATTTAAAGAATAGATGTTTAGTACTTTCCTTACCTATTCAGCCTAGTGCGTACCAGTTTGTAAGCTACAAGTATCTAAACAGTTTATAAAATGTTTTTAGCTTGCCCTTCATTGCAATCAAAAGGGTGGTGGCAGCTCGAGGGTTGAGATAACTAGCCCAAATTGCTTTGGTCCAAGGCATTTTTGAAAGATTTTTGAAAGTCAAGCTTTTTGTAAGTTAAGTTAGAGAATTTACCATCACTAACATCCCTCCAAATGTTTTTTTTTCATCATTTGTATTAAAGTGAGTCTAAAATATTTCATTTATAAAAGACCTGGGTAATGCTGAGTGCTGCAATAATTCCTTATCAACTAAGACAATTACAACATAAGCATTTTGTGGAATTGATGTTCTGAGGGTCATAGCTTCATTTACATTGATCAATTGCTGCACTGAGAGCCAATTATGATGCCAGAAGTTTATAGATTCTCCATTCCCAACTAATGCTATAAATTATGTCTTGAATGTGTCCCTCATTTTCAAAACAGATTTTAGTATGTTTAAGGGAAAGTACATACAATTAATTACCCATATTAATTTGAAAAGAGATAAAATTGCATTCCATAAATTATAATCAACCAACATATATGCACAACGCTACACTTATGCTTTTATGCATCCATAAACATAAACAATCACAAATGCTTTACTAGCTTTAGGGCTTAGGTAAGACATTTGGCTAGGTTAAAGGCTTATAATGTGGTTAGTATAAAAAGAAAAGGCTAATAAAGCTCAAGGGGGCTTAATAAGAGAAAAAATCATATCAATAGATAGGTCATATGGCTAAAATAGCTCATAAAATAAAGAATGCCTATATCATACCTAAGAAGTTCTTTAGTTATTTGGCACAGTGCACAACAGTTTATAAACTACAAGTATCTAGTAATTTTATCAACCATTTTTAGTTTGCCTTTATTGCAATCAAAAGGGTGGTTGCAGCCCGAGAGTTGAGATAACTGGCCCAAACTGATTTGATCCAATGTACTTTTGAAATATCTTTGAAGATCAGCTTTTTGTATATTGATATGGAGAATTTACCATCATTAACATTCCTCCAAATGTATTTGTCATCATCTGTATAAGTTTGACAGATTTCATTTATGAGAGACCTGGGTAACGCTAAGTACTGGAATACTTCTTTGTCAGCTGAGGCAATTATAATAGAAGCATTTTGTGGAATTGATGTTCTAACGGCCATAGCTTCATTGACATTGATTACTTGCCCCATAAGAGCCAATTATCATGCTAGAAGTTTATAGATTCTCCATTCCTAACTAATGTTATAAATTATGTCTTGAATGGTCCCTAATTTTCAAAATGGATTTTAGTATGGTTGAGGGAAAGTGTTATAATTAATTGCCTAGATATTCTTGTTTTTGATAAAGTAACTACGGATCCATTTGCATTAAAGAGATTGTTTATTATGCATGAGCCTCCATTATCTCTTATTAAGAAATATGGTAATGATTTGTGCAGAACATATCCCCATACCTCCTTGTTTTCTTGGGTTGCAAACTTCACTCCACTTCATCTTAGCTTTTGAGTTCCCTCTATTTTGCCAGACCACAGGAAGTTGTTGAATATCTTGTCTATGGTTTTTATAATGGACCTGGGGAAAGTCAGATGAGCAACCCAATAGATATTGATGGAATTAAGAATATATGTAATAATTTGAATTCTCCCTATTGTTAAAAGGTGTGTTTGGAGCTCTAAAAAGAGATTCTGGAGTGAATTTTGTCAAGAAGACTAGAAATGTCCTTTGATTCCACTCTTTAAGCGAAGATGAGGATTCCAATATATGTCTTTAGATGGTTTTGTTACTTAAATCTAGTGATATCTGCAATTTGTTGGTTTCTATTAATTGCACTCCTTAAAAGATAAATGTTGCTTTTGGCATTTCTCACCTGTAACCCAGATGCCTTTTGAAAAATTTTTAGCGCTTTCATCAATGTTGAGGTGGAAGCTGCATTTGCTTTAGAAAGTAATATTAGATCATTTATAAAACAAAAATTGGCTAGTTTGAGCTTCATGCATTTGGAATGATATTTGAAACTTCATGTTCTTTTCATTACCCTTTTAGTGATCTTGGAGGAGTACTTCCATGACTAGAGCAAAGATATATGGACATAGTGGATCTTATTGTAAAATGCCCATGCTACTTTTGAAGAATTTGGTAGTTTGATCATTCACTAGTATGATGTGTGTACGAGTCTTTACACAATACTCAATCCACTAAATAAATACCTATGGGAATTCCATAGTTTGTAATATAATGATGATGAAGGTCCAATCCAGATTATCATATGCCTTCTTTAGATCAATCTTAATACAACAGTTGGGGTTACCTCTCTTCTTAAAGTAAAAGCTGATGAGCTCTTAAAGAATAAGGATGTTATCTCCAATTACTCTACCAGGTATGTACGCTCCTTAAGTGGGGCTAATATGCTTATGGAGTATACCTTTTAGTCTTTGAGCAATGATTTTAGAGATAATTTTATAAAATTACAACAATCAATTAGTCTGAAATCAGAAAAACCATTCAGTTCTCCAGTCTTTGGCACAAGGGTTATAAAATTCCTGTCGATGTCATTAAAGAGAGAGCCTTTATTAGAAACTTCCAGAATAACTTCTAAAATCATATTTCTACTGAGTAACCAAGTTTTCTTAAAGAAATTGATATTAAAGTCATTTGATCATAGAGCTTTATGGGGATGGAGGTTGGCAACTATTTCCTCAATCTCCTAAAGTGTAATAGGCTTGCATAGCATGGCTGCTTCTTGAGGTGAAATAGAATCTTTAAGGTTCTGCTTAAGAAACTACTTAGAAGAATGTGTTTCTTCATTAAATCACTAAAATAATCATAAGCACCTTAAACAAGCTGGATTGGAGAGTTAAGCAGTGTATTATTACGTTGGAGGGAAATAATTTTATTCTTAGCTTTCCTTGAGACAATGACTTCATGAAATACTTAGGTTTTTCTATCTACATATTTCATCCAATCCACCATGGCTCTTTGTTTCATGATGGAATAATAAAAAAGGAGAGCTTGAGTGTAATTGTGGCAAGCTTCTCTCTCCTTAACCTTTAAAATCTGTTAATCAAGATTGTATAAATAGCCTATTGAATATTGATATGTGTTTAATTATTGATAAATCTAATCATTTACACTTAGCGATTATTGACATGAAATTGCTTAAGATACTCACTTTAATTCATATATGATTTTAGGTACAATTTGGAAGCAAAGAAATTAAAGTGAGTCAAAAGCACTACATTTGGGTCGTTTTTTGAAGATCAATTTTTACTTATCTTCATAGAGTAAGAAGGAGAAAATTAAAAGGCAAGAAAAAATCAAAATACAAATAAGAAGAATTAAAAGTGATTGCTGGAAAAATGAAAAAAAAAATCAATAACAGTAAGAAGAAGAAAACGACACAGCTAAGGGAATGAAATGCTCAGTAGATGGGAAGCACGTCAAAACGTAGCGTAGGAGGAGCAACCAGGAGATAAAAAATAGATGATGTCTAAGCGTAAATGTTGTTGTTTTGTAGGTTATAAACAGATAAACAATGACGGTGGACCAAGAATTAGGAAGCTTATTTGTCAAATCAAGCTACAGTGAGAGAGGTGTGGCGATAGAAACAGAAGAGAGGAATGGTGTGAACAAAGAAGAGAGGCGGTAGAAACAAGGAATGTGAATAGTGTAAGTGGACACTAATCTTTATTTGTCAAATTAATGAATAGGAATAGAAGTGTAGAGAAGAGAAGCTTGCCGTGAGTGAAAGAACAAGGGGTCTTCAGTAGGGATATTAATGGGGGTTGAAGCATTTTTCTGGGAAAGACTCATAGAGGGCTAAATATCCCGACACTAGTTCGGAGGTGACATCGATGCCGACGACCCAAGTTAAGCATTTTTTAATTATTTTGTTGTTTCTTTCTCTCATTAGAAATTGATTATGTTATCTTGTGTAAATTGATTGGGTATTTGAATGATGATAATTTTAATACTTTATTAAGTCGTTTTTCATGAAAACTCACTGCTAGAATCAAATGAAATATGTAATCATTGTATTTTCGATTCATGTGTAGCAATTAATTGTTTCGAATCATTAGAGATTACATAACATAGGTTAAATAATCCGAGCTTGTGTGATTATCGCCTAGATTGGTCTATTTTTCTAATTCGTAATGCGATTGTCCAGATAAACTTAGAGAGCTTATTATAGTTTTCCCAATAGCTAGGGCTAATTAACGAGCGCTTCGTGATTAACTAGGATCTAAGGAAAAATTGGGATTAACAGAGCTTGTTATTAATCTACGACCAATAATTGCTAAAAGAGATAAAAGAACAATAAATCAATGAATTATGCTTAATTAGGGTATAGGTCGATATCGAACTAAAGAATCGAATCCCTACCGAATTCCCCAATTTTATTAATTTTTGCATGTTTCTTTAATTTGTTTTTATTAGGTTTATTTTATTTTATTTTCTTATTAAATCCAAAGTCCCCCCCCCCCCATTAAACATCAATTAATTTCATTTCATAGGCTAACCAAACACTCCCTATGGGATCGACCTAGACTCACCACTACTATCCACTACCAAAATAAAATAAAGTAGTTTAGTTATTTTATTTTGACTAGCGTTACGACGCACTGGTTAAACATTCTCTAACTCCTTCTTTGTAGTGATGACTAGATGATGTGTATTACCAATATTAACAATGTATAACAGCTTCATCTCCTGCCCAATGAGCTGCATCTTCTTCATGTAAACATACTACTTAGTACCACTGATATCAAATCTCATAGCTTTCCACATACTTTCCTAAAATCTGACTAGCTCCACACAAAAATTGTTGAATCTGAAAGGATAATGAGTTCTTGTGGCAATTGTTGTGGTTAAAATTGGAGTATGATCGGACAAATAACTTCTTGACAATTTGGACGAATAATTGGGGAAAGTTGTCAACCAATTCAGGTTTGTAACACTTTTGTCCAACTTTTTCCTAGTCAAGAGGTCACCATATTACTTATTGTTCCAAGTGTAGAAGCTTCCCCTTAAAGGGATATCAGTGAATTGAGCTTCATATAGGCATTTGGCAAGTTCCCTACAAGGACTACACACTGACCTCGGACCCTCTATTAACATGGTATTAAATCTCCTAAAAGAATCTATGGAAGATTGATTGAGACTGCAAGCTCCTTGATTTGTTTCCACAATAAATTTCTCTTATATGCATTATTATATGCATATATGAATGAAAGGCACAAATGCAAATTAAAATGTGTTACAAAGACCTATAGTTGCACCAACAGATCAGATATATTAAAAGATGTCACAGAAACAGTTTCGGCATCATATAGAACACTAACCCTGCCACTAGGATAACAAGAATGGTTAGAAATGATTTTCCACCTAGTTGGAAATCATTTCACTAGCCTGCATTGTTCCTTTCTTGTCCTTGTTTCCAAAATGCCTGCTATTGTCACTATATTCTATAACATGATGTCCCTAATCATCAATTTATTAAGGGTATTAGCGCCTCATACATTCCTAGTGAGGATATTCATAAAGTTGACTCCCCTATGAAGAGCTTTTTCTTCCTGGTGGATTTTCTTCTAACTACCGTTTCAAATTCATTTTCGTTTTGTGTTTGAATTCCAAGTGCTTCAACTATACGTTGCTCCAAATTTTCAACTTCTTCATTCTCCTTTGTTGTTTAATCATCGGCGTAAGGTATTTATTTTTGTTTTTGGAGATAAATTTGAATCTGACAACTAGGTGTTTTAGCCACACCCTACATAATTTTTCCAGCTTTTCCATGCTCCTTGGTAGGCCTATTAACTTCACTCATCTGTACTTTTGTTTGTAGTCCCTCCTTGCACACCTGATTTGTTATTTTATCATTTGCACTTGTAATTTCATTTTGTGCTTACTGCTAGACTAGATTTGGAAGTTCAGATGGTTCGCATCTACGCTGTTCAACTTTATCAGCTTCATCGTTCTCATCTGTAAGCTTATTACACTCATCCATCTACCCCTTTTTTGTCATGTGACCTGTTACTTTATCACTAGCATTAGGAGTTATAACTTTGGCTGTAGCTAGAATAGTTTTTGTTTCATGGACTGTTACAATTACAATTTGTTTTCATATCTTTGTTTGCTAAATTTTTGTATGCCTTATTAACAGTGGACTTACTAATTGCATTTACTACATTTAGCTTATTTTCCTCAACATTTAACTCCATTAGTTCTTGGTATGTTCTTGTTATAAACACCCTCCTTGTTGGCCTCTATTTCTATTTTTTATTCAACTGATGCTTAACTTTCAGCTGATCCTTTGTTAACTTCAATTCCTCATTCAACCTAATGAATGGAATGGTTTCAGGAACGTCAGCCAATGAGGTGATCAATATGCAAACTCTAGGATAATCAATACATTTGATTTCAGCTATTGGTTGATCTAACATTATTTGTCGTCCTATGAAACTTGCAAAATAGACATGCCCAAATTTGTATGTTGTCTTGCTTGAGATCTTCCAATTTCAGAGCTGGCCTTCAAGCTTGAAGTAACAACAGCTTGTTTTGAACATGTTATGGACTAGATTTTAACACTAGTTTAGCTTATTTTGCACTTGAAAATTTAAACAAGAATATATCATTGTTCACCAACACATAATTAAACAATACTGCATGCAAGGGTTCAAAGCCCACTATTTCATCAATGGGAAGGCAATTCTCCTATCAATGAAGAAGCCAAGTAGGGTGGTTCTCCATCTATCCACGCCAATATTTAATACATCCATAGGTGGTTAGACAATACTCTGCTCAAGTGACTCATTGGGTGGATAATATTTCAGCTTATGTTCAGGTTTAGAGTCACCAACAAGTTGGGTCCATGTCTTAGTCAAGAGAGGTTTATTGAGGCTGGTTGCAGGTGGATTATCAAATATGGATGCAAGTGAATTCTTAGCTAGAGCCTTTAAGCTGCTTTAAGCTCAAAGTGAATATCCAAGGGTCCAGCTTACGGACTGTTGGATAAAAGTAGATATCATATTAAACAAAGTGAGCTGGGATTCGGGTGCGATGATAAAGCAGAAATCAATAAAAGGAGGCAGGTAAAGCATGAAGAAAATATGGGCAATAAGTAGCAAGATGCATAGAGTGATACAGGTGGTAATGTGCAAAGTATATGTTAAGAAGAAAGGTGGCGACAATTGGTACAAGTGGGAAAGTAGTAATAGGTGGCGATAATGGGGTGGAAGTGGGTTAGAAATCAAGAAATATAGGAGTTGAAAGTAAAGAAGAAAGGGTGAATAGTGATCTTAAATTAAAAGGAAGTCAAGTTTTATAATAAAGTATATGGAATTTAATTTATGAAAAATATTATTTATTGAACTCTAATCACATTTCGATTACCAACACCAACACTTGGTCCTTGTCATTCTTTTTAGTACTGTGTTAAATTTCAGTCATTCCTATGGCGTTTAGGGTTTGGGTTTGGGTTTAGCTAACACATTGCTTATGTCCCTGACTCAATTGAATATCGGTTGTCCATGTTCGTGCTATTCATTCTTAAAAACCTAGCCAGTAATCTCCGGCATCTTCTGGTCTAAGGATTTCTTTTTCTCATGACCTATACATGCTTATCTGTAAGGCATATAGCACTGAACTGAGACCATTCAGAAATGGTTTTGTTAGACCTCTCTGGCTTGTCTCTGTTTTGATTCTTGTGGTGTCAAGTAACTTATATAAGAAAGTTTTATGATTCCTTCACAATTAATGTTTAGAATCTGATTTTGTATTAGCAAATCAAAGCACCTTAGCCACCTTCCGACTGGAATGGTGAGGACATGGTTATGTTGCATTTGTTAGATTTACAATGATTTTTGGAGTTATTCTACATCAAAATCTGGGTGGCTAATGATTACATGGCACAACATTTGTCAGATGACACTTTACAAGTCAACGGACGCTTGATAAAGCAACCAGAACAAGTCAACTGATGTTACTAACTATTTCAGCCATAGTCAGTTGGTATAGTTAGCCGTTTTCTCTCTGATCCTGGTAAAGAGCATTAGAATGCTATAAAGTGGATTATGAGGTATCTCAAAAGTTACATGATCAAGTTTGTAGGGGGGATCTATAGCATACCAATCAAGGTTGCAAAAGTGTGTTTTTTTGTCAACCACTAAGGCTGAGTTTATTGCAGCTATAGAGGCTTGCAAAAAGCTGTTATGGATGATTAACTTTCTTCTCGAACTTGGTTTCAAGCAGGATCAGTATGTACTATTTTGTGACAACCAGAGTGTCATCATCTTAATAAGAATGCTAGTTTTCAAGCAAGGTCGAAGCACATTGATGTTAGGTATCATTAGATATGAGATGTGGAAAATTCCAAGTTATTAGAGTAAGAGAAGGTTCATACAGATGATAATGGTGTTGATATGATGACTAAAGCATTGCCGAGGGAGAAGCTTTAGACTTGCTACTTGATGGTCGGGATGGCCAAGTCTTCCGCTTAGTCGCGATGGGAGATTTGTTAGGTTGGGCCATTCCTAAGTGAGGCCCAAGTCCACATGACTTAAGGGTTCCTTTTAAACCTAGGTATTGAAGTGAAACAAAAAGGAAATTAGCGGCAAGAGTGAAAAGTGAGAGAAAAGAAAAAGGTGAAACTTAGGTGGAATTTTCGTAATTATTTTTAGCACTGTGCAGTTTTCATCAAGACTTCAATCAGGTGTTGATTTCTTGTTAGATCGACGTGAAATTTTAACCAAAGGTCCTAATCTTATTTTTCTTCATTATGGACAGTGGAAATCTAATTTGGAGGTCTCTAGAGTGCCCAGATATTTGATCAAAGTTGTCGCCAGATTCTTGGGTGATTTTATTCTCAACTCTTTTGTTTTTCATCTTTTAATGATTACTGTTGTTGTTTTGCGTTGAATGTTGAATATAGTGTTATCTAGAGGTAAAAAACTCCTTTGTATCTTGATTTGGTGATAGTGAAGATTTTCTGACTGGACTAGGTCTTATGGTTTTCCCTTTCTCACACCAGGAGAGGTTTTCCACGTAAAAATTGCTAGTATTCTACTTTTCTTGTCACTTAACTTCTTACATTTGAGATTGGTTGCCTACTGCATTTAGTTTAACTAGTTTAGACTATTATCTGCTTTCGTGCACTGTTTCTAGTGTTGGTTGTGCTTGTTCTCACGGGAAAAGGTTTATTGATCTTAGTTACTTTGTTTCTATTACGTGACCGCTTCCAACTTTCCTAACAACTGGTGTCAGAGAATTAGGTTCGAGATATTTGTGGTTGTGGTGAAAAATGGAAGTCAACACAAGTAGGATGGTTACTTTGAATGGTGTCAATTATGCTTTTTGGAAGGGAAAAATGAAGGATCTGCTTTATGTAAAGAATTTTTACTTACCAGTATTTGCCACGCAAAAACCTGATGATAAATCGGATGAAGAATGGAATTTGATGGAATTTGATTCATAGACAAGTTTTATTAGACAGTGGGTTGACGACAGTGTGCTGAATCACATTTCTAGAGAGACACATGCTTAGACCTTGTGGAAGTAGCTTGAGAGATTGTATGCTTGAAAGACTAGTAACAACAAGATGTTCTTGATAAAACAGATGTTTGCCTTGAAGTCAGTGATGGGACTCCTTTAACAGATCATTTGAATAACTTTCAGGGAATTATGAATCAGTTGTCTACAATGGGGATTGGATTTGATGAAGAGATACAGGGTTTGTTTCTCCTTGGCTCCTTACCAGATTCGTGGGAAACCTTTAGATCTTTATTGTCTAAATCTACTCCGGATGGTGTTATCTCTATGGAACTTGCCAAGATTAGTGTATTAAATGAAGAAATGAGAAGAAAGTCTCTGGGTTCCTCTTCATCAGATGTCTTGGTAACTTGCTTTAGAGGGAGAAATAAGAATTGGGGTTCTTGGAACAGGGAATATAGTCGAAGTAAATCCAAAGATAGATACAAAGATGTTGAGTGCTTTCACTGTGGTAAGAAAGGCCACTTGAAGAAAAACTGCTGGAAGTTGAAAAAATAGAACAAAGGCAGCAAAGGCAAGGAAGAAAAGAAATAGAATGACAATGAGAATTGTGTTGCTATTGCCACTAAAAAAGACCTTATGACAGTCTTTGATGAGAGCCTAGTTGGGGTTGTTTATGATGAGTCAAGCTGGGTTGTGGATACTAGTGCTTGTTCTCATGTTACATCAAAGAAGGATTTTTTTTCTCATCTTATACTCCAGGTGACTATGGGGTATTGAATATAGGAAACGAGACTATATCTAGAGTGGTTGGCATTGGGACAATTTTGTTGGAAACAAGTACAGGAACTAAACTTGTTTTAAATAATGTTAAGTATGCACCTGATATTCGTTTGCACTTGATATTTGTTGGTGTTCTTGATGATGAGGGCTATGTGAGTACCAATGGTGGAGGTATGTGGAAGCTCACTATAAGTTCCTTGGTGGTGGCTCGTGGTAGAAAGTGTTCTGGCTTGTACTGGACATCAGCTTCAGTATGTACTAACAGGGTGAATGCAATAGAGAACAATTGTTCCTCAGTGTTATGGCATAGAAGGCTTAGCCATATTACTGAGAAGGGACTGAATGTATTGGTCAAGAAAAATCTATCAAATTTAAAAGGTGCTAAACTGGAGAAGTGTAAGCACTGCTTGGCTGGGAAGTAAAATAGAGTTTCTTTCAAGACTCATCCCACTTCAAAAAAGACAGAGTTACTTAAGTTGATGCATTCTAATTTATATGGTCCTTTCAAGATGAAGACTTTGAAGGGTGCATCGCAGATTGTCACATTCATTGATGACTGTTCCAGGAAATTATGAGTTTATGTCTTGAAGACAAAAGACCAAGTGTTAGGTATCTTTAAGCAGTTCCAAGCTTCGATTAAGATAGAGACAGGGAAGAAGCTGAAGTGCATTCACACTGACAACAGCAGTGAATATTATGGACCATTGGATGAAAACTGCAAGCAGATGGGTATTAGACTCCAAAAGACTCCCCCAAAGACTCCTCAGCTTAACGGGTTGGCAGAAAGGATGAATAGGACCTTAATGGAGAGAGTCAAAAGCATGTTTTTTGAAACTAAGTTATCTAATTCCTTTTGGGGTGAGGCTTTATTAACTGCTGCACATGTTATTAATTTGTCTATTGGTATTGGTTTGCAGGGTGATATTCTAAAAAGAGTGTCGTATGGAAAGGATGTTTTCTATGACCACTTGAGGGTGTTTGGATGCAAAGCTTTGTGCATGTGCCTAGAGATGAAAGGTCCAAGTTGGATTCCAAGACGAGGCAGTGCATCTTCATTGTTTATGGCCTTAATGAGTTTGGTTATAGGTTGTATGATCCTATTGAGAAAAAGCTTGTGAGAAGTCGTGATGTCATCTTTATGGAGGATCAAACCATTGACGATATTGATAAGGCAGAAAACCCAAAGTGTTCTAGTTCTGGTGGCCTAGTTAATCTTGATCATGTTCCTCAGATAGGTGAACGTTATGTAGCTGGACTTGATGATCATAATGATGTCCAGAATCATGCTTCTGAGAAACATATTGATGTTGAGGATGCTAATGGTGGTGGTGTTGTTGATGAGGTAGATGCTCCAGCTCCTAAAGTTATTGTTAAACAAACTGTTCCACCTAGCAGATCTATTAGACAGTATGTTCCTTCTTCCTGTTATTAATTTGATGAGTGGGTGTTACTCACTGAAGGGGGAGAGCCTGAGTGCTATAAGAAAGCCATTGAAGATGAGCATAAGGACCAGTGGATTGAAGCCATGCAAGATGAAATGAAATCATTGCTTTAGTGAAGTTATCTAAGGGCATGAATGCTTTGACGAACAAGTGGGTATTTAGAATCAAAGCTGAAGAGCACATTTTGAAGCCAAGGTATAAGAATAGATTGGCTGTTAAGAGATTTGGTCAAAGGAAGGGTATTGATTTTGATGACATATTTTCTCCTGTTATAAAGATGTCCTCTATCTGAACAATTCTTGGTTTGGCTGCTAGTCTTCATTTGTAAATTGAGCAGATGGATGTGAAGACATCTTTCCTTTACAGTGACTTGGACGAGCAGATTTACATGGAACAACCAGAGGGCTTCAAGGTGAAAGGGAAAGAAAATTATGTATGCAAACTGAAGAAGAGCTTATATGGATTGAAGCAGGCTCCTAAGCAGTGGTATAAGAAGTTTGAGTTAGTTATGGGGGAGCAAAGCTATAAGAAGACTTTTTTTGGACCTCGTTTCCGGAGTCCAAACGGGGTCCAACTCGCATGCAGAATATCTTAATACGTGAACCTATTTCCATCACCTTGACCATTATTGATTTATCTTCTCTTTTCCGATACCACAACTGTCGTATACTTATAATACATATTCATCACCCATACTTGGCGTCAACAACTCTCCCTTTAGTTCAGCTCTGGTCTTCGACTATCGATTTATCCATTTCAACTTGAATACCTCAAGGAACAGCGTTGGCGAGTCCACACTTTACATATATACGTGCTTCAGGGTTATCGGCATAACTTTTGCTATAAACATTCAATTCAGGGTTTCTTTAGATAGTTTGAAAGAGGATTTCAAGAACTACAACTTTCATGAAGACCTATAAGGCCAATTATATATTCTGGAGGGTCAAAAATAGGACAGAAGATAACCATAAATAGTAACCCAAACGATAGCGTGAACAGTAACACAGACGATAGCGCGAACAATAACACAGAAGATAGCGCGAACAATAACACAGACGATAGCGTGAACAGAAACACAGAGGAAGTATGTGAATAGTAACACAAACGGTAGCGCAAACAATAACACAGACGATAGTGTGAACAATAACACAGAGGAATCCTTGTGAACAGTAACACAGACGAATCCTTCAACCAACATAACTTCTTAACTCCTTCTTATTA
>JAOQMS010054460.1:0-27997 GCA_027563885.1 Erythroxylum longipes | reverse complement strand
TATATTATTAAACCACTAATAATAATACTAATAATATATATTATTATGATCTTTGCACACTCTTCAAGGGTAGGAATGGTAAAAAACTCTTAGGCCGATGGATGTCAATAGATTGTCCATAATCCAAAAAGTTATTAGTGAGTTAAATCAACCCGATCCATTATTAAATTCATACTTAAGTGTCAAAGTTTCAAATTCACATTTCAAATTAAGCATTACAATAATTTTTTATTACAAGAATTACAACAGAACGTTCCAACAATCATAAGGGGCATTTTATTGAACACCTCATAGGCAATATGTATAATCTCTAACTAATCATAAAACGAATGCATTTTTCCATTATTTACCAACAATAACACATATAAATAACAAATCAACCAACAATAACACAAAAAATGGCATACAACAACAATAATCACATAAAAATCCGTCACCCAAACACCCATAGTTCATGTATAAAACTTGCGTTTTTTGGAGAAAAAATACACCCAATAGAGAGCTTACCAGAAAACACTTAAAAAACGGCGGTGAAAGGTCGAAAAATCGCCCAAAACCAGAGGAAACCGATGGAGGAGAGAAGAAGAAGAAAATGGGGCGGGGGGTTCTGTCGCTTAAAGAAGAAGACTGAAACGACGTCGTTAGGTTTTAAACCAAACGATGTCGTTTTATTTATTAACCAGTTGACATTTACTAACGGAATTTAAATTCTGTCGGTATTTAAATTCATCAAATATTTAACCGGGACATATTGCTGCTTAATTTTGCGACAGAACATATTGTCCGTCGGTAAACTTTATATCAATTTAACAACAGACGCTATTCCGTTGGTAAATAAGAGACCCTAACCCAAATTCATCGATGGAATATTTTCCGTTGGTAAATGTCTGACGCTATTTAATTGCGGGAACCATTCTCACAATTTTTACCGACAGTGATGGTTACGTCGTCACTATATGTCGTCGGAGATTCTACGCGAAATTCCTTCCCTCCAGTTTTACTGACGACAATTGTTTCCGTTGCTATATCTAAACTTTGTCGACGTATTTACTGATGGTCATTTGTATTTCGTCGGTAAATAACTATGGTTTTTATTCCGTTGGTATATTTCCGACACTATTTTATGATTTTCTTGTAGTGAAGGTTATGGATGACTACAATCTCTTTTAAAATAAAATTATTATTTAATTCAAAATTTTTAACTAAATTTTTATAGAACGGTATAATACCTAAAAAAACTATAAGTAACTTTTGTCTATGAATATGATGCTTTTGTTGTTCTTATTATCAATAATTATTCTCAATCTTTTAATGTCCTCCACTCAGATGGGTTGATCTTAAATCTTTTTTTAAAAAAATTTGAAAATGACTTGGAAATCTTGACATGGGGTTTCCACGCTTTTTAAATAAGGCATATTTGTTCAACTATCATAGTGAACATAGGCCATAACAACGTCGTGCTCGGGATTGTGTCCAACATTGTAATTTAAATTCTTCATCTAAACAACAGTACAAGTTCTAACTTGCTTGTATCTAAGATTGTTTCTTTGAACCTTAACTCTAAACAAGAACACAAGCTAGCATATGCCAATTTGTGGGATCATGTTTAACTTGTTCATTCATATTCCATGTCTATAAAGTTGCGTGCCTAAAACACATGCGATTGACGCGGTAATTAGTCAAAGATTTTTCTTCCATTTATTTTGATGCATAAATATCCCAAAGTAATATTTCTCCAACGTTACTTAAAACATCAAATAAAAATAATTTCAACATTAAAGCAAGATAATTTGGATAGAAACATATCTAAATGCCTTTAAAACATATGTACACTACACACACATCAAATTCTCTCATACTTAAGTATTTTTTTGTCCTAAAACAAAACAATCACAATGGTTATCAACATAAGCAAGTGTCAATTCTAAGAAGAGTAAAAAATAAGGTTGTTATTCGCTTAATTACATTATTCATAAACCAACCAGATTTTTTAATATTTACACTAACTTGCACTTTAGTTTCAAACTATCTTTGCAATTTTTTAACATTTAACTACAGTTTAAAAATTGTACCTTATATATAAAATAAATATAATATGAGTAAATTGTATAAATCAATAAGTAATCATCAAACTATATTGAAACAAAAAATACATATTAATTTTTTAATTTTTCATGGAGCACAGAGAGCATATTTGAAATGTCATCCTAAATTTTTTACATAATTGTAAACACTTGGTCATGAATATCTCTAGCTAATTAGGTCAAAATTTTAAATGATTATCAGAACTATTCACAACCTATTAACTTAGATTAATATAGGTGGAATAAAAGTTTATTTATGTTCAAACTTTATTTATTACCTTTTAATAATTCACCATTAATATAGAATGATAAATAACTTATTAAGCTATAATCTAGACATATTATGTTAAGATTATATACATGGTAACATCATTTAACTAAAGATTTATTCTCAAGATTATTAGGTCAAATTTGAATCAAACTACTCATTAGTGATTATATCAATGAACCTACTGTAGTTAATATACAAAGCATTGTACATGTCTAATAAATCAATTTACTTACCTTAATTTTCAATGTTTATTTTCCTAAAATTGTAACTTACTAAACCAAATGCAATTGAATTTATTTACTTAGAGGTTTATTTCTACAAAACTATAGCTTATGACAAATCCTTCCCCCACATTTAAAGATATACATTATCTTTAATTGAAACATATATAGCACATAAATAAATAAATGAATACGTAAAAAGTGAAGAAAGATTAAAAAAGACATAGATAATGTAACTTTCCTAAGCTAAGTTGTTAAAGTTATGATGATTTAAGTTTACGAGAATCATAAAAAATTGAGTACCTCAGGCATAAAATAACAAACACAAAAAATAAAGTAACAAGTAAATTAAAGACAAAACTAAAACAACTTTTAAAAAATTGCAAGGTAACAAAAAATAAAGATGTCTAAAAATTAAGGACCTAGTAAATAAGCACCAATATAACTAAAAATTAGCTGGTTGTTCTTCTAGAAAAACAGATAAAATATATAAATTATTGTTATAAAAATTTGATTAGGTTGTCTCTTAATAAGCGTTATTTTGAAGTCCTTTAATTGGACTTTGATGTTATAGAAATAAGAATAAATAAATGAAATGCAAAGTGCAATACTACACAAATTATCAGGCAATTGTAGTTATCTCTTTTTATAGTATAGTTTAGTAAGTCAGAGTGTTAATCCCATGAGAATTGGAATCGGTAGTACTGGCCATTTTCTTATTATTTAATCTAATAAAGTGAATGATTGGGTGAAAGATATAATTAAATTAAACTAAAATAACAATTTAGAAATGCCAAATTAAAGTAATATTCAAGAATCCTAGAATTTTCCTACACTTGAATCTATCTTAATTCAATGATTAACCTTAGTTCTTAGATCAAATACAAAATTAAAAGTTATAATTTTACCATTTTTCAAGACATACCTCAAGTATTTTGATCAAAAGTTCTCTCAAACTAATCCTCCCTAAGAATGCATTAATTTGTTATATGAATTCCCATGATAGATTTCACTCTAACTCAAAAAGATCTTGTGATTTTACATTTAAGATTCCATTAAACTCTTATTTTCTATGATGTGACCTAATCATATATAAGATCTTCTATGTTTTCTACTTCAATCCCCTACATGAATCTAAAATTAAACGTTCTCTACTCGCTATGTCCATTTAATATAATAAATGAACATGAACAATTCTCAAGATATTAAAATCTTTCATTAAATTAAAGAAATCAATATAAAGTAGTAATTCTAGGGTCTATTCCATCTAAATCTATATTCCTGTTACTTTATAATCAAACAAAGAAAGCTTACAATAAACAATGAAGAACACAAGAAATAAGATCAAGTTATTATGGCGTGAATTTTAAATGTACTTAATGAATCTTGAGGTATATTAAATGTTTTTAATAAGTTTTATTGTTTTTGTCTCTAAGATTGTTTTCATCTTAATCCCAAATGTTTTTTTATCAATTTTTAATTACCTTTTTAAAGTTTCAAAATGAACTCCAGTATATATTCCACCATCCCTCTTTCTTGAACATAAAACCATAGAAATGATAACCAATATAGGGTAAACATGGGCCCTTTTTTGCTCCTATGTAATTTAATACCACTCTCAGCTTCTTTTTTTATAACAATTATAGTCAATAGAGGTAAAAAAAACATACAATCATATTTCCACCATATTGATGAATATGGACAGAACATTGTAACATATTGGGTAGATGCTTGGAGAAATATATGACCCTTTATTTAATATGGTAGGAACACTGGTCCGTGCTCATGCCATATTATTCTTGCAACAAACTCTCCTAAAAACATAATATGGCATAATAAAACACGAGGAGCAATACAGATTTATGTAGGTACCTTGTTTTGAGTCATTAAGAAAAAATTTGTAAAATTTGCTCTAATTTGACCTAAATCTTTCTAAATTTATTCCTTATTAATTGAGGGACAAAAAATGTATGAAAATGTCAAAACTTAAGTATAATATTCTAAAATCATGGTACAACATAATGGAATTAGCAATTATGAAATTTCCCCACACATAAACATTTTCTTGTCCTCAAGCAAATCAATTTCGTTACTTATAACTTAAACATAAGACAATTTCAAGAAAGAGTTTAACAAATCGAATATATCAATCAAAATTCTCCATAAATCATTCAATTGCAAAGATCATTAAAATGTTAGGCATTTAATTTTTTTGCATCAAGTCATAAATCAATTCTACTTATTCCATCTAAAAGGACCCATCCTAGAGTTGCCCTTTTGGAACCCGAGTGGAGGCCTTCTGGTGACCCCACAGTATCCCTTTAATCAATATCTTACTCAACTGAAGGGTTCCCGTAAAGCCAAGTCGTTCAACTATTTAAAACCTTTTATACTTTAATAATTAAAATCGTAGAAAATAGTGAGATTTTTTTATCAGTTTATTGAAAATTTTGGCAGCATAACGACTGCATTTTGACATTCCTAGAATTTTTAAAAGCCATGTAAAATTTGAAAACACTTCTATATTCACACCAATTTCTCAACTACAAATTTTTAGACTTTAAGTCCACTCATAAACAACCAAACAAACAATTCTCAACAGTCACTACAATAAACTTTTAAAATCTAAAACATATTCATGCATTTCATTTAAAAGCTTTTATAAACATCCAATCTTTACACAAATGTACATAGAAAAATGACACAAGCACAACAACACCCGACAATATAACTAATATTGAGGTGCAGTCCCAATTACTGCAACACCTGTACACATACCTGGGGTGGTTTGTTTAAGAATATAAAAATAAGGGTGAGCTAAATGACCTCAATGAGTGTAATAAGTTTATAAGAAAATTAAATTTTTATAACAATATAACTGCAATATTCTATACGATCATAAAGCTTATGGTAAAACATTTTTCATAACAATTTATTCGTGCATCAACAAATCTAGTAATAACATAACATTTCATAAAACACAATTTCAATCTCTTTTATAAAAAAACTATTTTAAAATGGTTTTTGAAATTAAACTCATCATATAAAAGTTCCCATTTCCCATTTTCCTTAATCAATAAACAGTGGTGACAATAAGTTTTTTGAAAACTTTAATACTGAAAAATAAGCCAACCACTAGCATTGGTACTATACGGTACCTCTCAAATCATTTTAAAGATAAACTGTGGCGATATTACTATTTTCATGACTTTCCTTGCTCAACATAGCCCACCACAAGTTTCTTTACCATACGATACACTAGGTATAAAGTTACAGAGCTAGTTCTACATCGTTTACTCGCGACTAGTTAACCATTATTTACGAAGTTAGTTCTGCATTATTTACCCATAACATATTAACCGTTATAGACCGATAGTTATGGAGCTAGTTCTACATCGCTTACCTATAACAGGTCACGGAGCTAGTTCTACATTGCCTACTCGTGACTAGTTAACCACTATTTATGGAGCTAGTTCTACATTGCTTACCCGTAATAGGTTAACCATTATAAATATACCAGTATAATAATATGTATAAAGCCTATCGACGTACCATAGGCAAAAGCAACTCTTACATTTATGAGTCATCTTATTTTCTAACTCAAGTATAGGAGGATTCATAAGTGAATTATTTCAATGTAACTCCCACTCATAAAATTTAACTTTCAAATTAAAACTCATATATTGCCAAAGCGTACACTTATGCTAGCAATATTCATATAAAATATCATTTGCGTGAAACTCAACATAAATATTCATTTCATGATCAAATGAAAACCATTTGCATAAAATCAATTTAAAAAACACTCACGTGTTATTAATTCTTTTGCAAAGAATTTAGTCGTATAAAATAATTAAAATACACTCACAACTTGCTAGTTTCCTTTTCACCACTTCGAAGCCCTTCAGTTGGCTTCGTTTTTCGATCTGAAAACCTAATACCAATACATTCAACTGCTTAATACATTTTTCAGTTAAATATACCATAAACCATGTCATCTTCATTACTTTCCACATACACTCTACATCTTTAATCACACTCATATGGTTATTACTTCATAACCATATTTTTATACTAAAAAAGCCCTTAAGGCTAAACTTAACTTATTATACGTTAAACTTTTCCAATTCAATTTTATTTGATTTCTAACATTAAAAAAAATCAATCTAAATTCACTCCCATGACATTTTAGTAAACACACTTAAGCCATAAAATATCATTAACAATGTTTTTACAAAATCAAGCTCTCTAGGCTGAATTTCAACCAAAACCAATTCCAAACCAATTACTTTTCATTTCTTTACTTCATTAGTTTCAAAATAATGCTATGAACATCATAAAACATTAAAATAGAATTTTAGTTCATAACACATTAAAAATCCTAACCTTGGTTGAAAACTCATCTAATCATTTCTATAGTTTTTCTTTCATTCTTTCATCATTAAACTAACATACTAATGTCATTCATTACTCATAAAACATCAAATAAAAACATCAAACACTTTATGCAATATATCTCACCTTTGAACAAGTTTGACCAAGATTCTAGACACTTGATTCCCATGGTTTTCTTCTCCCAATTGCTTCCAATGCAATAAAACCTTGATATTACATCAAAAGGGTGTAATTTACACCATCAAAACCAAATCTAACCTATAACCTAACAAATCAAAAAATTTTCGACAGGCCCCTATCCTATAATGACTAGGCGACCTACTTGGCACTCCAAGATGACTCTCCAGATGATGTCCCAATCGACTAGAAAGTTCCCGTGAAGCTAAGCCTATTTCCTTTGTTAAGGAAAAGCTTTAATTCACAATAAGAAATGTAAACAATGTTGTTTTGTTTTTCAATTTATTAAAAATTTCGGCAGCATAATGGCTGTATTTTTGTTGGCCCCTAAAATATTTTTTGTTGAATTAAGCATGATAGTTTATGGAACAAGAACGGAATTTGAATTTTTTTTCTTAGAATGAATTATGAGGTCATGATAGAATTATTATTGGAGTTTAATTATTTATTCCAATGTTAGTAGGATTTTATTACATTGGTAAATTAAATTAAAGTAGAAAGAGTGTATGAGGGCAAATTTGGCATGTCACTTATGTTTAAAAGTCATGAAGCATAAAAGGAAGGGCAAAGATGACTTTTAGCATTCATTAAGGGCAAAATTGGAAGAGGAAAGTATTGTCTTGCTCTTAAGAAGGAGAAAAACGTGAATAAGGGAGAGAAAGAAGAGAAAAACATAAGAAAGAAGAGAGAAAGGAGAGAGAGACGTCCATGGGAGAAAAAGAGAGAAGGCAAGTTAGGGTTTCATCTTTTCTTAGCTTTTAAGAGTGATTTTGAGGGTGTTCAAGAAGAGAAAAAGAAAGAGGAAGAGAAGAGATTCCATTTGAGCCAAACATCTCTTTGTTTGGTGAAGATTCGAGGGAATCAAATAAGGCAAGAGAAGCAAAAGGAAATACATTTTGAAGCAAGTTTTTAAGCAAGGAATCAAGGTAGGTTTCATGTTTATAATTGGATAATGAGCCATTATGTTTTCTTTTAGTCAAGAAAATAAAATGATTTTTTCATTGCTTTATAATTGTGGCATTTATTGCTTTTGAATGATTTGAGAAATTGCAATGTTCTTGATATTTGAATTTGGTCGATTAATTGTGAAAAAGATGATGGAATTACATATAAAATATTTCATGTTCATGAAAGACATGTTTTGAAAATGTGCCATTTCAGCAACATGTTTACAAGTTATGAAATGCATGTTATGTGGATTTGGTTTGGTCCCTTAAGTATGTCAAGTGCACTTTGACAAAAAGGCTTCTTCCGCCTGTCTGCTAGTGGCATGGAGCTCCTTCACGGACTCCCATAAGTTCACGGCTACGCATAACCATTTTGTGAGAATGCGATAGTACGTTCTGCTCACGGCTACACAGGATCCTTATGGGAAATGTGTAATACATTCTGCTTCGGACCTACCCTAACCATTTTGATGTGTTTATGTGTTCTTGATATATTGACAAGATTGATGCATACATAAATTGTTTTATTGTGAATTTGGTTGAAAATTTAAGAACCATGTGTTTTATGATTCAATAAGATTTTTTTATGACAATGAGCGTTTTAAATGGTTTTGCTTGTTATTCGTTATAAACTTGTTACCTATAAGCTTTTAAGCTCACCCCCCTTTTCTCCCCATATTCAGGTGAAGAAAATGAGATCGAGTGAAACAGAATCGAGGCATCACTCCAAATTTTTGCATCTTTTGTGTTTAAGCTAGATTTGTAATCACAAGGCTTTAGTTGCATTTTGAGCAAATTACTGTTCATGTATCTTCTTGTATTTTGGGCATTTTGAGATATTGATGTATTATGGCTAAAAATGCCCACTAAAGCTTTGTAACTTTTATATTTTGATGTTAATGAAGTATGTTTGTGTTTTGAGGATGGTATGTCAATTTTGTTCATTACAGTTTTTTAAGTTTTCCATAAGGGTGAGAATATGTGTTCTGGCTTCGAGGGAAATAATGCATTGATTTAGGCTGAATTGGATGAAGTTGCCTTCTTATAAATTGTAGATTTCTTTTCTAGCTTTCCAGTGATATATAGTATGAAAATTTTGAACATTGGAGTTGAGAGATATGAGCATATTAAGTAGTGATGTTGCATAGGAGGTATATACATGACAACCATGATGAATAATGAGAGTTTGTGTATGTGATTACGTCGCTTCTTCTACTTTTCTGCTTCTTCTACTTTTTGCTTCTTCTACTTTTTGCTTCTTCTACTTTTTTCTTCTTCTGCTTATGGAATTTGTTTGTTTATTGCATTCTTCTGCTATTACATTCGTCTGCTTTCTGCCAAAGTGACCGGAACTTCTTCTTCTGTATACTGTTCATTTTGTATCGTCTAGTCCATCCTTGAACCTTTAGACGATAGAATTTGTTCCTAAGGTCTTCAAGAAAGTTATAGACCTATAAGTCCTATCTCAAACTAGCCAGCAAGGATCTTGATTCGATACCTATATTGAAAGTTATGCTAGTTGCCCCAATAGAAAAGGTTTAATATGATTGAGGACAGAACCAAATTGAATGATTTTGGTGTCATTAGAGACTTAATACAAAGGGGGAACAAAATGTTCTGAAGAGGTCAAATTGAAATTCCACTTTGAGTTTTTCCACAAATATGTCCGGAAATAGGTAAAGTGAGTTTGTTTTGAGGATTGGCTGAGGTGAGCATGCCACCTTTGTGGGATGCGCGTCCAGATGTCACTTAGGATGTCGGACACGTGATTTGCAAGGGCGGGGTCCCAACAATTTTGACATCTCAAAAATTTCAAAGTCTAAGTAAAAGTTCAAAACACTTCTATTATCACATCAATTTCTCAAGTCCAAATTGTGGACGTCAAATACACTCATATGCAGTCTCAAATAGTTACATCAATAAACTTCGAAAAGCTAAAACAACGCTATGCATTCCATTTAAACTTTATACACATCCATTCTTTATACAAATGTACATTCTAAAATAGGTTCAAAGTTATGCAACAATTCTCAAAAATATATACAAGGCAAAATAAAAATGCCTACACAACAGCACTTGACAAAGTTGATTACTCGCAAGGTGGAGTCCCTGTTATTGAAGCCCCTCATCATACACCTCGAAGGTTTTATTTAAAAGCAGAAAATAAAGGGTGAGCTAAACAAGCTCAGTGAGTATTATTGGTTTCCAATAAAAAACATTTATACAAACATTAACCTCTATAAAATAAAACAATTTCTTTTCTTTTCAAGTAATAATCAATGTTCTTACAAAACACATTCTTTTCTTTTCAAAAGATAAATGCATATGTAAAACAAAACATATATATTTCTCTAAGATCAAGTTCCACTTTTCTTGTAAAGTAAACAGTGATGGCAAACAATACTTTCATGAACTTTCTTTTTAAAACATAACCTATCACTAATTTTCTTTGCCATACAGTACCCTTAGGTGTAAGGCTACGGACTTGGTTTTGCATAGCTTACTCATGCCTAGTTAACCTCTATATGTTGATTATTATAAAGCTGGTTTTGGATCGCTTACCCATAACGATGCTAACACTATACATAAATCTGTGGTTATGGAGCTGGTTCTGCATCGCTTACCTATAACAGTGCTAGCATAATATATACTCCACACGTGCAGATGGCGATCTACAAGATATACTGACAAACACAACACCACCTATGTTAGTGACAGACTCCCCCCAAACATCGCCATGCATGTTAAGACATACTCTGATTGATATAATTGTATGTATAAAGGCCTTAGGCGTACCATAGGCTAAATCATAATTAATACATAAGTGCACCTCATTTCAATACCAATTAAAAACATATTCAAAATCCATTTCTATGCTAATTCAAAGTGTGTGTACATCTCATTAGCTTCCAAGTGCATTCAAAATTCAATTCAATGCTAAACTATAGCATATGTAAATCTCATGAAGATTAACTTTTAAATTCAAGTAGTAGCACCAATGGAATTATTCATAAACATACTTTTAATAGTAAGGTAAAAACCATCTTTACAAAATCAATTTAAAGGTACACTCAATGGTTGTTGTTTATCGTAAAATGCCTTTATTTGGTTGGTGCTTTTCCTTTATTAGTCCCGGGTCTATGGTGCGAGAAAACTCTATGATCTTACTGAGCTATGAGGGAAACCCCTGAAGGGTTCCTAAAACCTACCACGTATATCCATAACTTACCACTATGTTTTACAAATTTGAAAAAAAAGGGCTTTGCCAAAATCGCAGCGTTTAGTATGATTAAAATTTTGTTTTCTTTTCATTCAACCATTAAATAACTTCCATGATTTATACATGCTATCTTCCTTCCATTTAAATAACGTACATAGTATCTACCTACTGTTTTCCTCACTTTGAACCATTAAACTATGTACAACATATATGTGACATTGAACAACCATTAAGCCATATATATAGCATCTTCATGCTGCCAATTAATACCTATTGAATAACATTCATAAGACATGGATATGAATGTTGTTTTCCTTTCTATTTAACATGCTTTTTTCTCTTCATTTAACAAGGCCTCCACTTGTTCCTTAATTTTCACGTACTTGATCCTCACGTACTAGATGTTGAAATTAGGTTCTGAAGTCTTCTAGACATTTGTTCCCTATGTCTCTAGTTTTCATATCATAAAAAATCATGCCATTTCACCTTCTAAATTATGAAACAAGTTCCAAATATCATAAGTTGCTTCAACATAGGGATAATATCAGGTTATCATAATCAATGTCAATTTTCAATATCATTTAGCTAAAATTAGTCTAGGTCTCTTTTAAATATTTTTAGTACTATGTCTTAGGTTTCATTTACAGTTGGAATCACCCATTCTAGAGTTTTATATACTAAGTTATGGCTAAAACACTAGGACTATTCAAGGAAATCGAGAATCATAATATAGAATTTCACTAAACATGGTTAGGAAAACTTACCACTTTCTTCAAATCATGCTCAAACATTCACGCAATTCATAAGGAAATTCATGTTTCTAGCTTAAACATTCACATGACCAGCTAAAGAGGATGAAAAAGAGTGGTTTAAAATACCTAAAATCTGATGGTAATGTGCTACCCATCTTTTCCCTACATATAGTTGGTGTTGATAGAGGTGTGCCTATGGTTGGAGGCATAAACAACATGCTGAATTTATTTCCCAAAGGCAGTAACTTGGAAGACCTATGCATGAAAGGAGTAGCTTTAATTAATCAAAATCAATTTTGGTCTGAAGAATAAGTGAAGCTTTGGTGGAATGAAGATGGAGTAACTCCTCTATCATTTTGTATAAGCTACACGCTGTCGGAAATTGTCTAACACGTTGCTACCTTAATTTCCAATAGCTTTCCCTTATTTAAACTCTCACCATATTTGTTTAATTAAGCCATTAAGTCCTTAAATCATCCAAGGCAATTCTTGACCCCTAAATATAACAAATTGTTCTGATTTTGTCACACTAAAATGTCACATGTCCACACCATGAATTGGTCTCTCATGTAATGAATTTTATGTCCCTCACATCTACTCTTTTATAAACGTGGCAACATAAGATTTCATGCATTCTTGTTCTAAAATAATGAGAACTTCTTCATGTAAATGAGAACTACCACTTAAGCCCTATTTATATGTACATGTATTATTTCTTGTCCAAAACAATTAAGTGGCTTAAGAAAATCTGTCTAATTTTGGTAGAAATTTCATGTCCACTTAATAACATGTTACACCTAAATATTTCAAAAGATAAGTTTGATCGATTTACTTTAAGTATCTGTAACTATGACTAATTCTTATTTCCTTATGTTTCAGCCCAAGAATACTTCAAATTTAGTCCACAATAATTTAAATAAAGGTCAATCTTGATCTATTGTAAACCTATCCGATTGAATTTATTTTTAGTCCATTTCTATACCTGTCAACTCCAATATTTTTTAACAATCATTTAACTTTAATGCTTGTCATTCAGGGTTGGGTTCCTAATTCACCTTTTAGTGAAAATAAAACTTACATTCACCCAAAAACATCGTTCACACAAAATGAAATTTTATAGACATGTGAAAAGAAATGTCTAGGGTTTTACAATTACCCCTCCTTACAAAAATTTCGTCCTTGAAATTTAACCAAGCGTATAATGACATGCTCAAAATAAATGGGGGATATAATGCACGCAATTGGTGTTCAGGCTCCCATGTAGCTTCTTCTACTGCGTGATTCCTCCATAGCATTTTAACTAAAGGAATAATCTTATTACACAGAACCTGGTCTCTACAATCAAGAATTTGCATGGATTCTTCTTCGAAAGTTAAATTTTCCTTTAAATTCACTGGTTGCTCTGTGATTACTTGAGATGGATTACCTTGATATTTACAAAGAATAGACACATGGATGACATTTTGAATTCTTGTAAGTTCTTCTGTTAACTTCAATCGATAGACCACTGATCTAATATTTTCAGTAACTTCATACGATCCTATATAATACGAACTTAATTTACCGCATTTACTAAATCTCAATATGTAACATACCACTCCCATAGAGCATAAGCTTGAACATTATAAAGGATATTTGAGAACATACTCTATAAAAATGGTAAATTAGGACAATTAAACTAACTTATTGAAGGCATCAAACATATCATAAACATTCTAAGTGTTCAATTCTACCCATTTCATTCACAAACATAAAAGTCACATGTATCATTACAATTCATAATCCACATATATATTACACAACATTTTGTTTTGAGTTCAATCTGATTACCAAAAATATAACATGAATGAGATGCTAATACACAAGACTCTAACTAGACTTCTCAGATTTAGCTGATCAGACCTTTGAGCCATTCTTGTACCTAAAATGCAAGTACTAGACTTCTACTATATCACCTTACTAGCTAGAACTCCCTTGAACTTGAAAAACAATGTTGTAATTTTGATGAGTTTGCGAACTTAATGAGTGAACCATCATCGATTTATTCACTCGAGTCAGATAAAAAAACAAGTATATCAAAGTTATTATACTTCCACAAGCATATCATGTAAGCTAGCATTGCATATCATAACATATCCTCCATTGAATTCAATTGTAATTCATTATTTCAAAGCGATTCAATAATTCATTTCAATTCAATCATTTAATACATGTAGGGATGTCTATGCAAATGCACATGTATTTCCATTTTCATTTTTGTTTTATTGTGACCAAATGCCTATCAACCCAATTTACTGTCCCTTATCTTTTGTAGATACCAAGATCATTTCTGGGCCCTATCCATTGTGGATAACGAGTCCATGTTATCAAAGCCTGAGGCTCCTTTTCATAATCCTAAGCTCAAAGCTCCTTTCTCCACATCGTCACTATGGTCATAACTCCTTTACCTGATTATGCATTTCAATGTGATAAGATGTAGCATTTCATATACTATGTTATCATTTCCTTTTATTTCTATGTACTCATGCCACATATCTAAAACTCCTTGGATCCATTTATCAATCATTTGTACACATATTCCATATTAAACATACAATTCATACAAAAGCACATATAAGTGAGTTTACACATCTAAGTTAACTCACAGTCTGCTCTAGAAAAACTATTGCCTCGATGTTCCGGCAATGTCTAGATGTTGATGATCACCTTACGTGTTTATTGTCATGAAATACACATATAGTTCACAAATCACTAATTTGTTTAATCATATGAATATACAATCATGCACATGTATATATGTCATGTTTCAATGCATGCTCAATTGACTTTCTAGTTATGTATTCTTATACAAATATCTTGACCATTCAAACATTATAGCTTGTAAACTAGTTTGCAATCAGATTTATATCTTAAGTAAGCTTGACTTACTCTAAATTCATCACATTTACCAAATTTTTCGAGCAATATATATTCATACAATTACCCAATTCTCATTTATAATTACCTTATATTCTTCAATGCTGATTCATTCATCCTAATACATATTACTCATGTCCTTAAGATCATGTTTGCATTCATAAGATTATCTTTATTCCTTTATCACATCAAAATTTCCAGATTTGGATACATTGAAATCGAAGCAGTACATTCTTTAAGTTATGACATCAATTAACAACCTAAACTTATCAAGCTCTTAATCAATTAATTAAGCAACAATCTAGGTTCATTCCAAGCCTTATCAAGACCAAATACACTAATTTAGAGTGACTTTTCCTTAGCTGGTTCAGCTTGTACACAAAGTAGAAATAAACAATTTATAACTAGGCCCACGATCGTGGGGGACCATGCCACGATCGTGCAGAAGCTAGTGCAACAGGCCATGATCATATACTGAGGGCCACTATCGTGCACTATCTTTCTTCCCTCAATTCTACACGAATTTCACCTACTTAAAGACAACACTACCACTTGAATTTTTCCAGAATTCATGTCTTTTAAAGCTACTTTATTTTATGCTAGTATAGCTTCCATAATGGTTACATTAAATCTCACAAAAATTTACTCATTTGTTTCATTGCCATTCAATTTATACCATCATACATGTGGTCCTAACTTTTCTAGATTTGAAAACAATTCATTACCACCTATCTTTAGCATGAATTCATCATCAATTATACTTCAAATTCCAACTTGAATCATCTATATAACAACCCACACTCATGCATCCAAAAATGTAATAGAAGATACCCCTTTCATTCATCATTTTCTGACATAATGTCAACACCAATACCACATTCAATCTATCCCTAATCAGTTATCATAATTTCTGCTAACACATGCCACAAAGATTAATATTTCACTTACTTGTTCAACTCAAATTCCACCTTAATGTATCAAGCCTGCTTTGCTTCACATGCATGCAAGATCATCTTAAGAACTATGAGGGAATAGGATGATTTTCAGTAGAGATAAGTAGAAGACAACATAATATAGCTATCTTTGAGAAGAAATTGACAAAGGTTTTGAGGTGGTAATGAACAAAATTTAGAGTAGAAACTCAATATGTGAGGGAGAAGTGAGTTTCGATAGTGAGAGTAAGGAGAGGGAAAGAGAACAGCAAAAACATTACAAGGGAGCTGAATGTACTGGTCACATGGTGTAGGTGTAAGATTAGTTTAAGGACACTTGTCAAGAAAACAAACAAGACACACGTCTACTCTTTAAACTACCAAATGTCACCTAGTTCCTTTGCCATTTGTCACTCAATTCTCTAGGCCATTTGTCACTCAATTCTCTAGGTAATTTGTCACTCATTTTATAAGCTTAGTCATCCTAAATTTTCACACGTCAATTGTCTTGCTACTTGAAATTTTTCCTAGTCTAAATGTACATTTTAATCCATTAATCCTCCAATTGTAATAACAAGCTCCAAATTACTAATTGTAATCCATCAATTCTTTTTATTGGTAAATCAAAATACAAGACATTAGAAATGCACAATCATGTCACAATTATTTAGGATTCATAACTCGGAATATGTCAATTGAGTGCAATTTTTCTAAATCAAAATTCATGTGTGTATGCTCATATTATGCATGTGAATGAAATCATAAAATCATATGCTAAATGCACTAAATTCATTCTAATATGATGTAATTCATATGATCAAGTAATCAAACACTCAAATTCTCAATAGTTTTGGAAACCGACTATTACACAATATGCCTTTTTAAGGGGAAATCTTAAGAAATACCTTATCTCTAATTTGAAATGCAAGATCCTTATAACAATTATCCGCATAGCTTTTCTGTCTATCCTGAGCTATCTTTAATCTATCTAGAATAATCTGAACTTTATCTGTTGTCACCTGCACAAGTTTGGGACCTATCAATTTCCTTTAACCTCCCTCATCCCAACATATTCAAGTTCTACAGTTTCTTATGTAAAGCACCTCATAAGGTGCCATACTAGTGCTGGCTTGATAACTGTTATTGTAGGTAAACTCTATTAGTGGTAGGTGTGTGTCCCAACTCCCCTTAAACTCTATGACACAGGATCTAAGCATATTCTCAAGTGTCTAAATAGTTCTCTCTAACTGACCATTCATCTAAGAGTGAAAGGCAGTGCTAAACTTCAAACGTGTACCTAAGGCTTTTTGTAAGTTGGGCCAAAATCTTGATGTAAACCTAAGGTCATAATATGAGATAATAGAAATTGGCATACCATAGAGTCTCACTATTTCATCCAGATACAACTGGGCTAACTTGTTTAAGGAATAATCATTCTTAATTGAAAGGAAATGTACGGACTTTGTTAACCTATCCACAATCACCCATATAGCATCGTGCCCCTTTTTACTCTATGGAAATCCTATAATGAAATCCATAGTAATCTTCTCCCACTTCCATTCTGGGATAGGGAGGGGCTGTATTAATCTCGTAGACTCCTGATGTTCTACTTTTACCTATTGGCAGGTTAGACACTTAGAAACAAAGTTGCTATTTCCTTCTTCATCCCTCTCCACCAATAGTGCTCTTTGACAGTGTGGTATATTTTTTTGCTACCCGGAAGCATAGCGTAAGTTGAGGAGTGAGCTTCCTCTTAGATCTCTTTCTTTAAGTCACCAATATCCAGTACACATAATCGTTGCCCCCTCATCACTGTACCATCTTCCTTGACTGTAAGGTCTGTTTCCTGCCTAGTCTCAACTTCGGTATTCAACTTCATCAACTATGGATCTTGTTTCTGTCCCTTTCTAATCTGATCCACCAAGATGGGACGAACATGAAAGGTAGCAATTAATGTTGTTGAATCTGTCATATCCAATTTCACTCCTAGAGACTTCATTTCCACTAAAAGTGGAAGATATATTATCTTTAGTTGCGTTATCAAACTGGTAGGTCTCCTACTTAAGGCATGTGCCACTACATTAGCTTTTCCAGGATGGTACTCTATCATACAATCATAATCTTTTATTAACTCCAACCACTGCCTCTGCCTTATGTTCAATTCCTTCTGAGTAAGAAAATATTGTAGACTCTTGTGACCAGTGAGAATCCTATAGGGAATACCATATAAATAATTCCTCCATATTCTCAATGCAAAAACTACTGTTGCCAATTCTAAATCATAAGTAGGGTAGTTCTGTTCATGCTTCTTCAGCTGACTAAAAGCATAGGCTACAACCTTATCATTCTGCATAAGTACACACCCTAATCCCTGTCTTAAGGCATCACTATACATTACAAATCCATCAATCCCCATTGGTAATGTAAGTACAGGAGCTGTTGTCATCTTTTCTTTCAATTCATCAAAACTTCGTTGTCAAGCATCTGACTGCTTAAACTTCTCCTCTTTTTGTGTTAACTTGGTGAGTGGACTTGCTATTCTGGAAAATCCTTCAATGAATTTCCTATAATAGCCTACCAATCCAAGAAAACTCCTAACTTCTGTCATATGAGAGGTTTCCATTTAGTAACAACTTCAATCTTTTGGGGATCCACACTAAGTCCTTCAGCTGAGATGATATAGCCCAAGAAGGTAACCTTATCAAGACAAAACTAGCACTTACTGAACTTAACATATAATTGGTGCTCTCGTAAGGTTTGTAATACAATTGGAAGGTGTTTTACATGATCCTTCTGACTTCTTGAGTACACCAATATATCATTATTAAAAACGATCATAAACTTATCTAGGTATTCTCAAAACACCCTATTCATCAAATCCATAAAAGAAGTTGGTGCATTCGTTAATCCAAAGGGCATAACTAAAAATTCATAATGCTGATACCTTGTCCTAAAGGTAGTTTTCAGAACATCTTTGCTATAGACTTTCAATTGATGATAACCTGATCTTAGATCAATCTTTGAATACACCTTGGATCCTTATAGCTGATCAAACAAATCATCAATCCTCGAGAGCTGATATTGATTACGAACTGCCACTTTATTTAGTTGTCTATAGTCAATACACAGCCTTAAACTCCCATCCTTCTTTTGCACGAATAAGACTAGAACCCCCCATAGAGAAGTGTCGGGTCTCACAAAACTCTTATCTAATAATTCCTCTATTTGTACTTTTAATTCTTTCAACTCCATTAGAACTATTCTGTACAGAGTAATTGAAATCAGTTGGGTTTATGATGGTATAAAAATCCTCTAGAAATACATCGAGAAACTCCTTGACCACTGGAATATCTACAATTTGAATCTTATTATTATTTTATTGAATCATATAAGCCAGATATCCCTAGCATCCTTTACAAAGCATTCTATTAGCTACCATAGCAGTCGTGATATGTAATTGCCCGTTTTCCATACTAAGGGTTAAAACCTTAGACTATTACACAAGAGTAATATTATTAAGAATTTAGGAAATGCATTTCATTCACATGTATATCATTAGAATACACACATGAAATGTGATTTCATACACATTGTAAGGATAGAATATGAGCTCAATTGACATATTTTGTGTTGGACCCATTTCCAGAGCCCAACTATCTGGAATATCAAAAGATATGAATGTATTATCCTATAAGGTTATTTCTATGGGATCTCTCTAGCCAAAACTAGTACAGACAGCAGAATCACAAATTGACTTCCTCAAAACAATTGTAGCTCCATGTATCTAGTTTATTTTGAAACATTAATCATCTCATTCGGAGCTCTACAGGTGAAGATATGATTAAAATACCAAAGTATGTTCGGTAAAACAATCAATCCATGCTCTTTCGGTCGTTTCACTCATCTTCTTTCCATAAAATTTTTTTGAATCAACCCTAATGGATACTAAAATTTCATGGAGAGGTAGAGAAATATGTTAGGAATCTATTAGTTCAAAAATCACCTCATTTGGAGATCAGGTGAAGAAGTTATGGACAAAAGAGTCAAACCTGATTATGTCCTCAATCATACTGTACCTATTTTGGGGACAATTGACATAAATTTCACTAGAGATGTCAGATTTTGGTTGTTAGAAGATGGTTTCGAAGAGGACTTCAATCTATACAACTTTTGTGAAGACCATGAAGAAAGATTTTGCAATGTAAAGGATCAAAATCGTTTCGTCTGGGGCTTTATCTGGTGCCTATGCTTCGTTTGGCGCTTTGTTTGGTGCTTCGTCTGATGCTTCGTCTGGCGCTGCGTTTGACGCTTTGTCTGATGCTTCGTCTGGTGTTTTTTCTAACGCTCAATTTGATGTTTTGTCTGGTACCTATGCTTCGTCTGACTCTTCTTCTGGTGCTTCGTCTGGTGCTTTGTCTGACGTTTCGTCTGATGTTTTGTCTGGTACCTATGCTTCGTCTAAAGGCCATATCTTTTGCGTCCGAAGTCCATAAATTCCATACTTATATCGTTGGAAAGCTAAGAAAATGATATACAACTTTTAAGCAGACAACTGTGGCTAATTCTACCTAAATTGGTACGGTTTTTTCCTTTAATTTAGAACACAATTTCTACACTTATGAAAAATTGCAAAATGCCATATCTCTTCATCTTTTCAACTACTAAGTACTTTTGTTAAATTCTTGAATCCCACCTCAAATGATTAATCCGATACAACCTTTCCAATCTTTAAAATGCTATTCTGAAACAAACAATGATTTTTGCAATCTCAACGAAGAAGAATATGCACATACCCATTCCTCTTCCACAACCATCATACTCGACCCGTAAAAATAACTTCATCATACATAAAAGCAATTTCTCAAATTCTCATTCTCATTACTAAGCAAAGTAAATATTTGAACAAGATTTACTACATATCAACATACACATCACTAACTTAAAACAAAAATGTTAAGGATGCTCATGTTTAATATGTCTATAAAGCTATCCAAAATGTTCACTTAGTAAAAAAGTCTCTAACTATCTTGAAGTTTCCGATGCCTTGCAAGGATTTCTAACTGTCTCGTTCTACACATGAGAAGGGGTAAAAAGATTGGTTGAGCTACACAGCATAGTGGCTAATGAATTTATAGCCATCGGCAATTGACCACAATTCAAGCATATGCATATGTATAGCTAGCAATTCAAGCATTAACCAATTTAGTCCAAAACTCATAACACAATACATATATTTTAGCCATTAAACACAATACTCAAATGCATCATACTTGACAATTCAAAGATGCAATGCACAAACCAATGGCTCGAGAGTTTCATGGAATGAAACGAAGAAACTGAAGTTTCCACTGTGAATAAAATGAGTCCGATTTCTCAGGATCTCGTGGCCTCAAGCGGGCAGCCAAGAGAAGGCTATAGGTCAACGTGCATATGAATAACGAAACGAGTTCCTCTTTTGCGCAATCACAAACAAATTTTATGTTCAATACAGTCAATCATAAATCCATAATCTCATGCTTCTTTTACTTTTTCTTCTTGCCTTTTATACAAATATTATAACCTTTTTTTTCAAGGCATAACATATAAAAATTCATCATGCATTTTCAAACATTCACAACGATTTCAGTTTTAGGCAAATCAAATGCAAGCAAATCAACATACACACACATAGGTAAGAATTCACCCAATTACACAATAACTATGAATACATTACCCACCTAAATCCTTTGCAAAAATCTGACTCAAGGTTGTCTTTCTTCTTGCTCTTGGGTAGGATTCTCTTGGTTTCCTAAAACAACCAAGGTTCCATTTAAAACAACATTATAATAAAATTTTTAAACTTCAATAATCACAAAATAATGCAATAAACACAAATTAAGCTTAAACCTAACCTACCCATAGTCCATCTAGGTTAGAAAACCCAAGACCTAGTTTAGAAACCCTAGGAATCAAATGGGTTCCTTCTTCCTCCTCTTCCAACACAATACCCTCTCTCTCTCTAATCCTTTCATTCTCAACCCAACCCATTTCTTTAATAAAGCAAGAAGAAAAGATGATTAACTTACCTTAGCAAGCTTGATTTCTCTTCTTCCCACGTTTTCTTCTTCTTCTCTAACTTCTCTCTCTTCTTTTCTCTTCTATGACTCTGTCTTCTCTTCTTCTAAATTTTAAGACAACTTTTTTATCCTTGGTCTCCCAATTATGCCCTCATCATTTAAGACAATATCCATTTACCCCTTCTTTTGTCTTTATCTACTAAATCCTTAAGCTAACTCAATTCTAACATTCTCATATTAATTGTAACTTAATTCTAATCTTTCCATCTAATTCTACTCTCTATTCACGCTTACTAAATTTAATGACCCAATTCTAAAATAAATAACATAAACAAACAAATCTGAATAATTAAACAAATAAATCGATAATAATTGAAATTTTTTTTTTGGGGTCTAACAATTCTAGCCCTTAAAAGAATTTCGTCCTCAAAATTCTTACCTGATTCCATGAAGAGATGTAGATACTTCTCCTTCATTTCTTCCAAAGGCTCCCATGTTGCCTTTTCCGTCGAATGGTTATTCCGTAAGACTTTAACCAACTTCACAACCTTGTTTCTCAAAATCTTTTCCTTCGAATCTAAGATCTCCACTGGTTGCTCCTTATACGTCAAATCCTCCTTAATTGGACCTTTGATGGTTGAACTATGTGTGAAGGATCTGATCGGTACTTCCTTAACATCGATATATGGAAGATATTGTGAATCTTAGAAAATTCCAGTGGCAAGGCTAACTTATAGGCTAAAGGCCCAATCTTCTCATTGATCTCATAAGGGCCTATGTATCTCGGACTAAGCTTGCCCTTCTTACCAAACCTCAAAACCCCTTTCCATAGAGAAGCTCTACAAAACACTTTGTCTCTAACTTCAAATTCCAACTCCCTTCTATGTGCATCCGTATAACTTTTCATCCTATCTTAAGCTGTTTTAAGTCTCTCTTTCACTAATTTAATCTTATCAACTGTGACTTGCACCAATTCAGGCCCTAAAAGCCTCCTTTCACCTTCCTTATCCCAACAACTAAGAGTTCTACACCTCCTATCTTACAAAGCTTCATAAGTTGCCATTTGGATTCCCTAGTGATAGGAATTATTATAGGGGAATTCAATTAACGGAAAATGATCATCCCATGAGCCTTTGAAATCCATAACACAGGCTCTCAACATTACCTCCAAATTCCAGATTGTTCTCTCCAATTGTCCATCAGGCTGTGGATGGAAAGTTGTACTAAAGAGCAACTTAGTTTCCAAAGCCTCCTATAAGCTTTCCCAAAATCTGGAGGTGAACCTAGGATCTCTATCCGAGACTATAGAACTAGGAATTCGGTGAAGCCTGATTATCTCATGTATATATTTCTTGGCCAAAGAATTCAAGGAATCTGTCTGTTTAATTGGCAAGAAATGTGCTAACTTAGTTATCCTATCAATAATCACCCATATTGCATCATGCTTTTTGCTAGTTCTTGGCAATCCATCAAAAAATCCATCGAAATCTTCTCCTATTTCCATTCAGGAATCAACAAAGGTTTAAGCTTACCGATAGGTGCTTGATGTTCTGCTTTAACTTGCTGCCACACTAAGCATATTTTAACATACTCTACAACATCTTTCTTCATTCCTTTCCACCAAAAGTGTTCTTTTAAATCTTTATACATTCTTGTACTTCCTGGGTGCATTGCATAAGGTGTATTGTGTGCCTCATTAAGAATCTCTTCTTTCAACTCTTACATATCAGGAATACATCGTCTGTTACCTACCACCATCAATCTATCTTCCCTTACCTCTATTTCAAAAGGTTTACCATTTTCAATCTCTTTTCTAAGCTTGCTCAAATACTCATCTTGCTTCTGCAGTTCCTTAATCTTCTCATTCAACACTGGCCTTACTCTAAAATTAGACAATACACAACCAGATTCAGTTTGTCTCAATGTCACCCTGATTTTGGCTAATTCCTTTAACAAAGGAAGATACACTGTCTCCACATGTGCCATAGTTGATTTTCTACTCAGTGCATCCGCTACTACATCAGCTTTCCCTGGATGATATTTTATCATCAAGTCATAATCCTTTAATATCTCTAACCATCTTCTCTATCTCAAATTCAACTCTTTTGGGCTCATCAGATACTTAAGATTCTTGTGGTCTGTAAACATCTTGGTGGTGACTCTATATAAATAGTGTCTCCATATTTTTAATGCAAATATTATAGTAGCTAACTCCGAGTCATGTGTAGGATAATTCATCTCATAAGGTTTCAATTGCCTAGAAGCATAGGCAATCACTTTATCCCCTTGCATTAACACACATCCTAATCCCTTCTCCGAGGCATTACTATACACTATGTATCCATCACTACTAAAAGGAAAAGTCAAAATTGGTGCAGTTGTGAGCCTATTTTTCAATTCCTCAAAACTATTCTAGCACTCCTCTGTCCACACAAACTTCTAATTCTTGTCAATTTGAAAAGTGGAGCTGCTATCATAGAAAAGCCCTCCATAAACCTTTTGCAATACCCAGCTAAGCCCAAGAAACTTCTCACTTCAACTACATTTTTAGGTGCTTCTGATTTCACAACCGCTTTTATCTTCCTCAGATCCATGTGTACTCCTTGCTTCGAAATTACGTGTCCAAGAAATGCCACTTTCTTTAGCTAAATTTGGCATATAACTCTTCCTTCCTCAATGTCTTCAAGGCAATCATCAAATGTTCCTCATGCTCCTTGTCACTCTTAGAATAAACCAATATATCATCAATGAAGACTATGACAAATCGGTCTAAGAAAGGCTTGAAGACTCTATTCATTAAGTCCATAAAGGCTACAGGGGCATTTGTTAATCCAAAGGGCATAACTAAGAACTCAAAGTGCCCATACCGTGTTCTAAAAGTAGTCTTTGACACATTAGACTCCTTTATCCTCAACTGGTTATAACCTGATCTCAAATCTATCTTAGAAAAGACCGTTGCCCCTTGTAATTGGTCAAACAAATCATCTGTGCGTAGAAGTGGATATCTATTCTTGATAGTGAAATGATTGAGCTTCTAGTAGTCCACACACATTCTTAACGATCCATATTTCTTCTTCACAAAAAGGACTGGAGCTCCCCAAGGTGAAGAGCTAGGCCTAATGTACCCCTTCTCTAATAACTCTTCCAATTGCTCCTTAAGCTCCTTCAATTCCACCAGAGTCATTTTATAAGGCGGAATCGATATTGGTGCAGTACCCGGAAGAAGCTCAATGGGAAACTCAATTTCTCTAGGGGGTGGTAGTCTGGGTAATTCCTCAGGAAAGACATCTGGGAATTCCATGACCACAAGAATATCTTCTAAATTTCCTTTATCTGCCTGTGTGTCTACCATATAGGCAAAAAATGCTTCACACCCTTTCCTTATCATGTTCTCTACTATCAGAGCCGAAACAATTCTAGGTAGGCTTACTTTCCTGTCCCCCATAAGCACTACCATTCTACCTTCATCCAATTCGAACTCCACTATCTTCTGTTTGCAATCCAGATGGGCGCTATACTTTTCTAATGTATCCATGCCCAGTATCACATTTAATCCCCCCATCTTCAATGGCATTAGATCCACCACTAAGTGTTCCTACCAATACGTACTTCACAATCTCTATAGACTTGACTAATAATAATATACTGACCGATTGGAGTACTAACCATCAAAGGAGTATCAAATGGGCTCAGCTCCCTACCATGCACAGTTCTACTTGATGAAACAAACAAATAGGTAGAACCCGGATCAATCAAAATAACAATATTATCATCAAATAATGTAACCATACCTGTCACAACTTCTGGAGCAATTTCTGGATCCTCCCTACAAATACTCTAGCTGGATCTTGCCCCCTCAGTCTTCCTAGAGGTTTCACCTTCTTGTTCACATTAGAACTACCCACTTCAATTGTTGTCTTCTGTCCCCCAATCTCAGCCCTCGTTGAAGCTTGCGTATGAGTTTTCTCCTCTTGTGCATACTGAGGGCACTCTCTAGCCATGTGCCCTTTTTCCCCATAGTTGAAGCAAGCTCTTGTCAATCGGTAGCACTCACCTCTATAGAGTTTCCCGTAGTGATCATATTTAGGGATGGATGACTTATCTCCCCTTCTGCTGCCTCCAGCTGTTGAGGCCTACTGAGAAGCAGTTCTCAACTGCCTAGATCTACTTGCACCGCTTCTCCTCTCCTCATATTGCATAAGGAAAGTCCTGGCACTCCTTTTGGACATAGGAGTACCAGCTCCCCTGCTGAACTATTCTCTTCCCTTTCTCTTTTTATTCACAGCACTCTTGATGTTCTCCACATTCTCGACCCTTACCGCTGCTTTAACCAGCTATTGGAAATCACAAAATTTCTGTGCCACTACCTTTTCTTTGATGGCCAAATGTAATCCTGATTCAAATCTATGACACTTAGCTGCCTCACTCATCATCATCTCAGCTACATATCTGGACAGCTGCGTAAACCGGTGCTCATACTCTCTCACTGTCATCTCCTTCTATGTAAGACTCAGAAATTCCCTCTGCTTTTGTTGGATATACACTTCAAAAAAATACTTCTTCTTATACACTGCTAAGAAATCTTTCTATGAGAGCACTGATGGTTTCAACTGACTCCCTGGCATACTCTCCCACCAATGCAGAGCATCTCCCTATAGCTAGCTTGCAGCGTACACAACTTTCTCATCATCCTCACAATCCATCTGATCCAGTATCCTCTCGGTCTTTATCAACTAAGTCTCGGCTTCTTCTGGATTTGATGTCCCATAGAAATCCACTGCTCCATACTTCCTCATCTTGTCAAATTGCTTCCCCTTCTTAGTTGGGGTCGGAGCAGAAGTTTGTGACATCTATCCCTTGGCCTGGACAAATGCCTGAGCAAATACCTAAAACATCCTCGTATCCAATGGCATAGGCACTTGCTCCTGTTGATGAGGAGACTCCCTCATTTGTGATCGAATGGGCTCAATACTTTGCCCTACAAATGCCTCAGCATTTCCTGAGGCTACAGACTCATCAATACTCTCCTCTTTTGGTAGAGAGTTAGGTGCAATTGATCCTTGCAAATCTCCTCGTGTCCTTTTATGAGGTGGCATCTTACTCCTTCAATTAATCCACTAATGATTAACTTACATTTCGTTTTAATCCTATTTCCTACATGTAGGCATAATATGTATGTCACTTAATGCAACCAAGCAATTTACAATGCAAGCAATTTATCACACAGATTAACAATTCATACCACTATACATTCTAAGCCTAGAAAAACCTAAGCTCTAATACCACAAGATGTTGGACCCCGTTTCTGGAGCCCAACTATCTAGAATATCAAAAGATATGAACATATTATCCTATAAGTTATTTCCATGGGATCTCTCTAGCCAAAACTAGTTCAGATAGCAGAATCACAAATTGACTTCTTCAGAGCAATTGTAGCTCCATGTCTCTAGTTTATTTTGAAACAATAATCATCTCATTCTAATCTCTACAGGTCAAGATATGATTAAAATACCAAAGTATGTTCAGTAAAACAATCAATCCATGCTCTTTCGGTCGTTTCCCTCACTTTCTTTCCATCAAAATTTTTTAAATCAACCCCAATTGTAACATTCCATTACCCATGTTGAGTCTAGAATAGTAAATATGAGAGATTAGTAAAAAATTAGAAAAATGCATTTCATGCTCATGCATTATATGATATGCCCATACTCTTGAATATTGAATTTTTGCACATGAAAATAATGGTACATGCATTCATTGACATATTCCGGGCATAATTGCTTTATATTTGTGAAAGTGATTTTGTAGAGAATTGTGGTTTTTATACATTGAAAATTGATTTGGAGAGTGTGTTTAGTAATTTAGAATTTTTGGAGAATTTTAGAAAATTTCTGAAAATTTGGGTAATTTTGGACTAGGAAAAAAATGCCAAGTGGCAAGAAAATTGATAAATAGTAGTAGAATTAAGAGTCAAATGGTAGTGAAAATTTTTATTTATGACTTTGGGATTTAATGACATATGTCAT
>JAOQMS010054454.1:14561-27999 GCA_027563885.1 Erythroxylum longipes | reverse complement strand
CATATATGTTTAATAAGTATCACTAAATTCATAGGCTTTACTTGTTTCTAAATTTAATTAAACATAGCTTATATATATATATGTTTAATAAGTATCACTAAATTCATAGGCTTTACTTGTTTCTAAATTTAATTAAGCATAGCTTATATATATATATATAAGCAAGTTATAAAATTTAAATATTGATTAGTTCAATTTTAACAAGAAATAAGTTTCTAATTAAATTTATATTATTAAGTTCATAAGTTAAATAAAAATTAGAAATAAATTTATAATTGAATTGACATCATTAGTATAATGAGAATTATAAACAAAGTTTCTAATTTAAAATTTAATTTAATTAGTTCCATAATAATTAAAAATGAGTTTATAATTAAAATAAAATAATTATGATTAAAATATGTTCATATAGCATTGAAATTGTGATTTTGAGTAAATTATAATAATCATAGTTTCATTACGAGCTTGAGTTGATTTATTCAATTTGTGAATTTTGGGTTTTATAAATGACTTATACTTCTTGAAAATGTGTTTTCATGAAATTTCCAATTATGAAGAGGTCACCTAAATTTATACGAAATGTGAAATAAATGAGACGATCATCTTCATGTAATGTAGTTACTCCATATGCGACATCATTTTGGAGAAGATCAAATATAACATGTTATTATTAACAATAATTTAATGAAAGCACTATGTTTCAAAGGTTGTTCGACTTTTGTCAAAGCTCAAGTGAAGTACATAACTTTACTCTCAACTTTGCCATAACCAGAAAGTGAACTGCTAAGCATGCTTTGGAACTTAAAATGGTCTACTTTGAAATCACATAAATGATTAGTGATAAACTTTATGATAGAAGTTCAAAGAAAAGAATTGATTTGTAATTTACATTCGACTGACCTAGTAATTGAAATTATTAGAACAATAACATGTCGAGCTTCTAAGATTTTATCACATAAATTCATTGACTCTGTTCCATGTAGGGTTCATTATTATACTTGAACTAAGTTGTAATAGACCAAATAAATTAGGTTTACTAATGTAAGTCAAGTTTGATATTATTAATTTTATCAAAATATATGTTATATGAATGCTTATGTTTGAAAAATATTTTCAATTTCATAGACAATTGAAATTTGACTATTAAATAAATGTATGTATGACATAACAATAACATGTATGAACACTATTTTTTTTTGTAGAAGCTTTATGTTTCCATTATGGCTTTTGCATAAAAAATATTATTGCTTAACTAGAAAAGGGTAAGAAATTAGATGGAAAAAATTATAAGATTTCGAACATGAAAATCTAATATGTACTACAAGAATAAGAGGCTCTTGAACTATGAAACATAACTGTGGACATATTTTGAGGAAGGCAATATGACCCAACATAAAAGGAAATGTTATGTGTATGAAACATGGAAAGAAAAGAACTCATTAGCTCATATTATGTTACTGAGAAACATAGATAATGATATCATGCATGAGTTTTATAGATACGAAACTACATATATGGTTTACTATAACTGCACATTTTGGAGGTACCTAAATGACCAAAGTGAGGCCAGTCACTATCAAGTTTGACACATATAAGAAATTGTTAGATTGCACAATACAAAAGCATTTGAGGCATATGTCAAATATGATGAGATGCTACAAGGCATCTCATATTAGAAGAGGAATATGTTGATTCCTACAACCATTTATGTACTTAATTGTGTGACTATAGAATTAGTTACAAGCACTCCATATAAGTTATGGACAAGAAGAAAACATACCATAGAACATCTAAGATGATAGATAAGTGCTACCTACATTCATTTTCTCTCGAATATATGGGAAACTAGGCATAAGAAGGAAGAAAAGTATCTTTGTTAGATACTTTAAACACTTAAAAGGATATGTGTTCATAGGTGAATGAGGTAATGAAGGAATGATTGAATTTGAATAATGAGATCTCATGTTCTTAGAAAATGACTTTCCTAAATAGGGAAAAAGACCTATTTCTATATTAAAGTCTTGATCAAAATGATTCCATTATTGAGAATCATAAAGAGAGACTTTATTTGAGTAGGAGTATTTTAGAACTTGAAGAATTAATTTAAGAACAGTTAAGATTTCAACCCACTGAAAGTTTACCTATTGTATCTGATCAGAGTGGGAGTAATCCAAATGTAATTTGTTTCTTATAAACCATGCTTGTGCTGAAGTGATAAGTGTAAAATGCATCATGTTTTAGGTCATAGTTTAATGTGTGTTTAACAGTTAATTCAATCATTTGGTATATGTTTAGGTTAGAATTGTGTTAGTTTGTTATTTATTTATGTTTTAAGTGTTTTATGGGTTAACACAATTATTTGAGCTTAAATATTATGTTTTTGAGGTACCTTGATGGGTTTGTTAGTATTTCAAGGTCAACATTGAGGAGTTTTAGAGACATTTAGGCGAAAACAATAGCCCACGATCGTGGCATGCTAGGCCACGATTGTGATAGAAACTCCAGATTTGGCCCACAATCATGACAGAAGCCTAGGGAATGGACCATAATCATAGCCTGCATGTCATGATCATGACAAAAGGCTCAGATGTGAGCCTTGATCGTGGCCTGCATCGGCCAAATGCATAAACACTAAAAAATGTCAAGTTTTGAGGGACTTTTTTGGACCTTTTGGAGCCTGAAAAAACCTAGGGTTACCCAAAACAAAAGAGGATATAAAAAGAAGGGAAAGAGGTAGAGAAAGGGCTTTTGCATTATCCACCTTGAGAAACCCTAGAGAAAGATCATCGAGAGAAAGTGGAACAGAGTAAGGAAGAGAGAAGAGGAGAAGAAGCTGACTCGAAGTAGTTCCCAGATTAGGAGGTTTCCTAATGTCGCTGCCTCCCATTATCCATTTTAGATTATATTTCCTATTCTTTCAGTTTTAGTATTGTATATAATTGAATTGAATAGTTGATGATAGATCTAGAATGTCAAGGATGTTCTAAACTCACCTTCGGAATTTTATTCTTGAATTAATAAGAATATGATTGTTTATGTGTTTATTGGATATTATTGTGGTTTGATTCTAGGATTGCGTAATTCAATGATAAACTGAAAGGGTGAATCGAATGAAAATTGATTAAATTGGACTAACAAGAGTTAGGTGATTTAATATAAACCATAATTGAATCAGATCAAGAATTTGTATGAAGATAGATCTTGCATAGGTTTCTAATAGTTTATTAGAAAACTTCAGAACTAATTAGGGTTTTGGATAGGTTATGAATTGAGAGATTGCAAGCTCCATAAACTGATTAGGGTTTATGATTTTAGGTTAGTGGTTATAACTCGAGAGAGGGTAATCAACCCTAGGATAGTTTAGAACTAACAATCCAATTATTAATAATCGATTAGGTTAGCATTAAGGATAGGTAAAATTCCCTTTCTCTCAATTGGTAATTTCCATAGGTTGATTCTTAGGTGTGTTGCAAATTGCGTAATAATTAGTATTTTGTGTTTGATTTTTAATTTGATCGATTGAATTAAATTCTCGTGTTAGTTTTGTTGTATCTTGAATTTCTTTTATGTGTTTTTGGCCTCAGATTTTAGGATTATATTTGTTCCCTCCTCATGGGATCGACACCTTTAGTACTACGCTAACGAATTGTGCGCTTGTGGATTATCGAGGGTTAATAATTAAAAATTACACACATCCAAACCCTAATCCTAAAGTAATCATGGTATAATTCCCTGAACTCATTTTTAAATCAAAGGAGAAATTCACATGATTATCCTATAAGAAGATGATGAGTTAAGGTATGTACATGAGGCTCTTAATGGTTTTACTAAAGAAGAATGGAAGAAATCGATTAAAAAAGAAATGACTTTTTAAAGATCAAATCAAGTATGGGACTTAGTTAATATCCCCAATAGGTGCAAAGCTGTTTGGAACAAATGGGTTCTCATAATAAAATGAAATATTAATGATAGTATCGAAAGATACAAAGCGTGGCTTGGGCAGAAAGGATATACACAATAGGAGGGAGTTGATTATGACGAAAAGTTTTCAGTTGTTATGAGGTTTACTTCAATTTTCTAATCTTAAGAATAGTAGCCTATTTAGATCTTAAATTACATTGAATGGATGTAAAGACTTCTTTTCTAAACGAAGATTAAAAGAAGAAAACTAGATGGAACAATCTGTAGGTATATTAAGATAGGCTAAGAACATAAAATGTGTCAGTTATTGAAATTTATTTATGGTCTGAAGCAGTCTTCAAAGCAACGGTATATAAATTTTCGTAATATAAACATTTCATACGATTTTCATATGCTTAATGAAGACCACTGTGTATATATTAAGAGATTAAAGATAAATCAACCACTTTTGATAAGTATTTGATTGACTATATATTTACTCCCTAATGCTTAGTGATTGATGCTATGACGTGCTGAAGACACTTATTTTGGTTCATATTTTCTTTTAGGTACAAAGTACAGGAATAAGAACAACTATGAGTTTAAGAAATATCCTTGGAGTTATCCTGTTGATGTTTAATCTTATTTGCATTTGTGGAATAAGAAAGAGATAAATTATGGTGAAAATGGTAAAAAGAATGAAAGAAATAAAGTTGTTGCAACTTACACGACTATGTATAGGACCATGTAGCTCACTACAAGTGTGTAGGAGTATAAAGATGTAGTTTTAACCTCTCTTACAACCTACACATCCTTGTGTGGACTTATGCGACCATGTAGGTGATCATGTAGCTTATCAAGAACATGTAAGTTCACGAACTTAAGGAAAAATGACTCATATGGTCACCTATACATTTGTGTATCTAACCATGTAATGTGATGGAACCTTAATTTTTACTATAAATGGGTATTTAAGAGGGAAAATGAGCTATAAAGAGTTTAGAGACTCAAAAGGAGGTATATTTCTTACCTTTTAGAGAGCTATGAGGAGCTAACCTTTATCCTTCTGTTCAAAAGGGATATCGAGGCCCACGAACATGTTTGGGCATTTCTTAATCTAGCAGTGTTATTCTCACTCTCTTTTGGAATTGATTGTGTGATTCTATGATTAATATTTTAGGATGTATGTATGAATGATTTAAACACATCAAATATATTTTTTTATATACGAACCTATTACCATAATCTATATTAAAATACATAATCATTGTACATCTAATTCACTTGTGGTAAATTAATATTCGAGCATCATTAGGGATGACATATGATTGACCTTTTTTTTACAGTCAATATTGTAATAATCACAAGTGCATGGCATAGTTGTGGCTAGTACTGGCAAGTATAGGTCGATCCTACGAAGATGATGAATACTAGTAATTACCCTTCCCTTATGATCTAGCCTAAGGATTGATTTTGGGTTTTTAATGAAAAGAAACTAAAACTAAGGCAAGTAAAATAAAATAGGTTGATAATCATTGTAATAGACGGATTCCAAACCTACTAAGAGAATAAAATGTTAATCACATGAATTGCATCATATTAGAATGAATTGTTGCATTTAGAATATGATTTTTATGATTTCATTCACATGGATAATATGAGCATACATATATAAATGTTGGTTTAGAGAAATTGCACTCAATTAACATGTTTCGGGGTATGAAAGTTTCTAAATAATTGTGACATGATTGTGCATTTCTAATGCCTTGTATTTTGAATTAACAATGAAAAGAATTGATTGCTTGCAATTAGTAATTTGGGGTTGATTGTTACAATTAGGAGATTGATGAATTAAAATGTAAATTTGAATTTGGAAAATTTTCAAGTAGCAAGATAAGTTGACATGTGAAAAATTAGGATGACTAGGCCTATAAAATGAGTGATATGTGGCAGTGGAATTGAGTGACAAATGGCTTAGGGAATTGAGTGACAAGTGGAAGAGGAACTAAGAGACATATGGCAATATAAAGAGAGGACATGTAGCTGACCTAGACACTTGACAAGTGTCCCTAAACTCACCTTAAACCTACACGAAGTAAAATATTGGTCTTTGTGGCTTGTGATAGCAAAAAATTATGATGACTGAATTGGGATGGATTGCTTATGGTGTTGATGATAAAGTTATGCTAGAATATGATGGATGAATTGGTCATTTTTTTGTTTTGTTTTTGGATGCATGACAACAGTAGTTTATAGGATGTTATATGGATGATCTAAATTGGGATTGGGAGTGTAATTAATGAGAAATTCATGCTAAAGATAGGTATTAATAAGATGCTTTGGAATCTGGAAAGTTAGAGATGTGAAAACGATTGTGAAAAGGAAACTATTAATGATTAAAGTGAGCAGAATTTGGGAGCCTTAGTGTAATCAACATGGATGCTAAATTAACCTGAAATGAAGTAGCTTTATGGATCATGAAATCTGCAAAAAAATTAAAGCGTTAGTGATGTTTCTAAGTATGTGAACGTTCGGGAGAATTGAGGAAGAAAGATAGTGCATGATCGTAGCACTCATCCCACAACCGTTGTCTGTTGCACTAGCTTCTGTCACAATTTTGGTAAGGTCCACCACGATCGTGGGCAAATTCTAGAATGATAATTTCAGTTTTGTGTACTTGTTGAACCAACTGATGAAAAGTCACTCTAAATTGGTGTATTTGGACTTGATTAAGGTTCGTAATGAACCTAGTTTGTTACTTGATTAATTGGGTAAGAGTTTGGTAAGCTAGGTTATTAATTGAAGTCATAACATAAAGAATGGACTGTTTTGATATCTATGTATCCAAATATGGACATTATGAGTTGTCAAAGGAATAAACGTGTTCTATGAATGCAAATATAATCTTAAGGATATGAGTAATGTGTATTAGGCATGAATGAATGAACGTTAAAGAACATCAGGTAATTGTGGATGAGAATTGGGTAAATGTATGAATATATATTGCTAGAAAAGTTTGGTGATTGAGTGATTAATGAAGTTGGAATAAATCAAGTTTACTTAAGGTATAAACCTAATTGCAAACAAGTTGTATAGAAGCTTTAATGTTTAGATGATAAAGATATTTGTATAAGAATACATACCCGAAAAGTCCATTGAGCATGCATTGAAAAATGGAACATTTACATGTTCATGATTGTATATTCATGTGATCAAACAATTATTGATTTATGTACTATGAGTGTATTTCATGACGATAGACGCGCAAGGTAATCGTCAACATCCAGACATTGTCGGAACATCAAGGCAATAGCTTTTTTGGAGCATATTGTGTGTTAACCTAGATGTGTAAACTCAATTATATGTGTTTTTACGTGAATTGAATGTTTAATCTGAAATATGTGTACAATTGATTGATGAATGCCAGAATTAGATCCGAGAAGCTTGATGCTCAACACTAGTATACTGAAATGAAAGCATGGCATATGAAATGATGCATCTCATTACATTGAAATGCATGATCAGATAAAGGGGTTGTGAAAAGAGTGACCGATATGACAAAAGAGCTTTAAGCTCAGGATTGTGAAAAAGAGTCTCAGGCTCAATTGATATGAACTCAGTATCCACGATGGATACGGGTCAAAAATGAGCCTGGTATCCACAATAGATACAGGACAGTAAATTGGGTTAATAGGCACTTGGTCATAAAAAAACAAAATGGGAAGGGAAATACATATGCATTTGCATATCCATCATTACATTTATCATATGATTGAATTGAATTATTGAATTGTTTGAAATAGTGAAATACAATTGAAGTTAATGAATAATGTTTTATGATGTGCTTGTGAAAATATGATGAACTTGATGCACTTGTTGAAGTATAATGAAATGTGATGTGGTATTCAATATTGGATGATATGATATACTTATTTTTGTGATCTTACTTGAGTGGATAAATTGATGATGGTTCACTCACTAAATTCGTAAATTCATCAAAATTGCAATGTTGTTTTCGGATCTAAGAGAGATCTAGCTAATCTAGATGGAGTATAACCTCTGCATTTGGACATGAGTTACTAGTCGAGATCAGTTGTACCTATAAATGTCTCTAGTTATTTACGTCACGAATAACATTGTCACTTTATCTTGTTGATAACAGACTTACTTTATGTCTTTTGAATATTCCGCAAATTGTAATAATATGGAAGGGATTTCTTGAAAGTAAAGTTGGATTTTGGAAAATTGTTGATTAAAATGCCTTCGTGCTATATGATTTTGTGTGTAAAGTGGGAAAATCTTTTGAATTGTTTTCAAACTTATCATTTCAGTAGAGTATAGCCCCATATATCCTCTGATATGCTCGAGAATATGCTTTATTGGAATGGTATGTTACAATCGTTGAATTTGGGGTTTATGAGTAGAGAGAAAACTTAAGCATATTATTGGATTTGGTGAAGTGAATAAGTTAGATTTAGGTAATTGCTTCACCAGGCGTTAGATTTAGGAATTTGCATATCTACACCTGCTATTGTAGTCAGCCTTTTCGAGGAGATATGAAGAAATTTTGGATTCCTGGTTCCTGTGTTGTTTCTTTTATTTGATTGGTGACACCTCAGTTTCAACACATATAGATGTGGATGTCGTAGGCAAAGATTTTTTCATCAGTTCATATACGCTTTGTTGGTTAAAATTAGGTTTGCTATTCTTATAAAAACATCGCCTACACTGAAGAACATGAGAACATCTAGTGAGGTTCCATACGCTAGACATTGACCTTATGGTAGCCGCCTCTGGTGGCCAGTTGTCTCCTTTACCTACAAAAAAATGTTCCTTCTCGGACATGTTACAAAACTCTACCCACTGCCTTGATCAAGTTATTATTAAGGATCCTACAAATTATAAGGGTGAGCCTTTTTTTGAATTTACTCCTGAAGAAATTTAAAACTTGGCTGCCCTTTTCACTAATTCTCTCATAAAAAAATTCTCCCGTGGGTTACAGACAATGGATAAATTAGTAAAGTACATCGTTGCAATAGGTTTTAAGGAGACTATTCATATTGGTTTGCTAGATTACTATCACGTATTGCTACGTTTTAATGTCGAGGAAGATTACACCTGCTTTTGGATGAAGGTGTGGTCTCTTGAAGGGTTCACTATACAAGAATGATAACATTGGAAAGACATGGGATAACCAGAATTTGGTTTGAGTTAGATGTTTTGAAGGAGTTACCTGGCCATTTCTGGTTGAAGAACGAGAATTTGGGCTTTCGAAAAAATATTAAATATGAAGATGTTTTGGATTATTGTTTCCGTTATCGGAAGATTGGATTAAATGAGGAGAATTATAGAGCACTTAATGGAAACAAGTTTATGCTGTGGAAAAAATGGCTGGCTAAGAAGAGTGTTAAGACTTCTAAAGTTGCGAAAGAGATCGATAAGGGTAAAAAAACCTACCATAATGGAGTTGGAGAATCTGGTGAGAAAAATTAAAATAAAAATCTAAAAACCATTTAGAAAATATGGAAAAATATGATTGCTATGATGGTATTATTGTTATTGTTGTGGATGACCATACTAATATAGGTAATGTAGTTATGTTGTTGGACAATTCTGGATATAGTTTGAATGTTGTAGCTTCAATGGATTTAATGAGCTCTGGTACTACTTTCATTATTCTCGTCTTTGTTGCACTTGCTGTTGCCTCTGACCAAAAAATAAACCTTAAAGCTGTTGTGGTTGAAGATGATCATGATTCCAATACGTATGCTGTCTAAATAGAAAATCTAGTGATTGTACCGTCTGGATGCGAGGGAGTTGTCAATAAACTTCCTACTGTTGTTGCTATTGTTATTGTTGAAAAGATTATTGTCACCAAGAATAGATTTTCCTTGTTAGATGATGAGGAGGCTGAGGATTACATTGAGAATAAAAAAATTATGAAGGCTGCATTAGTCTTAAATCTGCCATTTAATGATACTTTGGAGCATATGAAGTTGGGAAGAGTTAAGGCAGGTTTGCATAGGGATTATGGGATTTTGAAAACAGCAATTGTAGTAATTAACTCAAAGCTTGTTCGCGATGAGGCTAACTAGGTAATCTCCCAATCTCTTCCTACTGAGCAATATGAGATAGGGGTAAATATAAAAGCCCAGCTTCAGGTGACTTAAACTCTTTTATCTAATAACCAATGATTTGATTGCTTTTCTAGAATTTACAGGGATTAACTAATAAATTAACTCTTTTGATATTGAAGAACTTGGGGTGCATTTATAATATTCAAATGATGGCTATAACTAAACCTACGATGGATTTATCCCAAATGGATGAAGTTAGAAAGAAATTAAATTTTGAACAGATGATGGTTAACAATTGGGGTCGCATCTAGATTTTTCATAATCAATAGTTTACTTGTAGTTTATTACCTGAGAACAATTAGCATATTACTTTACAGGCTTTACATAATTTCTTGAAAAGTCATACGCATCTCTCTTTTGTTCATGCGATATGTTTAGTATAGGAGAGGAGAGATTTGCGGAATTTTTTTATTGACTCCTCTTACCTATGGTTATTCTGTGGAGACTTGATCTTATGTTTGTCTTTGCATGAGAAAATTAGTGGTTTGCCTTTTCAGGTGACTAAAGTGGAAAAGTGTCAGCAGTTTATGGCACAACATTCTTTGGTGGATGCTAGGTATATAGACTCTCATTTTACATGGACTAATAATCGAGATGGTCAGCTCTGTATTTGGAGAAGGCTTGATAGGGCTTTTACGAACATGGAATGGATGACAAATCTTACGCTTACTGTGGAACATTTGAGTCGAGTTCAATTTGATCACTCTCTATTATTGTTCTCGGTCTCAGAAATTGAGAAATCTACAGGCCTAAAATCCTTTCACTTTCAAAATTATTAGTGCTTGCAAAGGGGCTTCATGGAGATAGTTAGAGAAAATTGGAACTTTCCTTATTTAGGATGCCCACTTATGAAACTTTGAGTAAGTTGAAGAGAATTATATTGGTTCTTAAAAATTTGAATAGATAAGTATGCGGTAATTTTCAGCAAAATGTTAGGAGGGCTGAAGATGAATTGTTAGTCAATGAAAGACTATTAGAAGAAGAGGGATCAAGAACTGCTAGGGAGGCCTATCATCTAGCTTAGGCTTAATATAGAAAAACGCTATTGGAGGAAGAATGTTTTTGGTGTCAAAAATAAAAGATCCAGTGGATGAAAGAGGGGGACTCAAATAAAATATTCTTCCATGCAATTGTAAAAGAAAGAACGGTTTGCTCGGTAGTTCATCGAGTGCGAGAAAACAATGAAGAATGAGTTACTAATTCTCAAGATATTCAGGTTGAGGGGTTCATTATTTTAGCCACTTATTGCAAGATAAGGGAAATGACATAGATGGTATGGACACCTTAGTGAATAGGGTGATAGAACCAGTGTTGTTAGATGTTGAGAATGAAGACTTATAGAAAATGCCATTATTAGAAGAGATTCTTGCGGTGATAGGGGAGATGGATGGTGATAGTGTAGCAAGCCCAGAAGGCTTCACTGGGAAGTTCTTGACTCATTGTTGGGAGATAGTGGAAAGTGACTTAGTGGACTCAATGCAAGCATTTCTTGTGGGATGAAACCTTCCTAGAGCTTACACATATACCCTTCTAGTGTTAATTTCAAAGATTGTTAATGCATCTTAGTTTTTGGAGTATAGGCCAATTAGTATGTGTAACTTTTTTAAAAAGATGATGTCTAAGTTGATCGTAAATAGGCTACGTTTGATTCTGCCAAAAATTATGTCTCCTCAATATGAGGCTTTTTTACCTGGGCAATTAATCATTGATAACATTTTGTTGCCTCAAGAAATACATTCATATATGAACAGAAAGATAAGAGGTGGAAATATATTGCTAAAGTTAGATATGGCTAAGGTATATGATAGAGTGACTTGGCTTTACTGGATTAAAGTATTGCACCGCTTTGGGTTTAAGGAGCAATTTATAGATTGGGTTTGGAGCCTAATTTCAAATTTTTGGTTTTCTGTATTGGTAAATGGAGTACCTTTGGGATATTTTCACTCATTATGAGGTCTAAGACATGGTGATCTATTATCTCCAGCTGAATGATCTTCCACAAACAGCCGCATTTTCTATTCCGAGGGGTTACCCTAGGGTGACACATCTCTCCCATGCTGATGATTTGTTAATTTTTACAAATAGATTGAGATCATCCCTCACAGTAGTTAGGCAAGAACTGGGAGAATATTAAAGGTGATGTGGCTAGCTAGTTAACACTAATAAAAGTGGTTTTATGTGGGCAGATGCTTTTAGATAAGACAAAATTTGATTGTGAATGTCATTGGTTTCCAACATTTCCAGTCCTCGTTCATATATCTTAGATACCCCATTTATTGGGGAAGGAAAAGTTCTGAGTTTTTCAATGGATTGGTAGATAAAGTCACTTAAAAAAAATCTCACTTGGTAAGCAATTTGCTATCAATGGGTGGAAGTTTGACGTCGCTTCGATCAGTTTCACAAACTCTTCCATTACATGTCTTGGCTGCAACGACCTCCCCTCCCCTATTTGCAGATTTTTTGTGGGAAATAGGTAAAGAAGGGCTTAAGCATCATTGGATTGCATGGAAATCACTATGTCGCTAGATGGAAGAAGATGGTATTTGTTTGTGGAATTTGTATAACATATACCTAGCTTTTTCGGCCAAGTTATGGTGGGGATATCTAATAGGTAATTCTTTGTGGGCATCCTTCCTAGTGGCTACGTATGGAACTACAGGTGATTGGGAGGAGATTTAGTTTAGACTAATGAACTCTTTGACTTGGAAAAGAATGCTCGTTTTTTGTAAGCAGATTCAAGATTGTATTGTTCACTCTGGTAATAAACTCATCTGGAAGGACACCACCACTAGGAAATTCTTCATGAATTTTGCATATAAATGTGTTAGATATGTGGGCATATGAACTATAATAGGTTGTAATATTTGGAATAAAGGGATTCCTATGAAAGTATCATTTTTCATGCTACGCTTATGGATATTCCCTTACAAAATCTAGGGATCCTTGGACCTTTGAGATCTAACTACTGTCAGAATGGCTGCGAAGAATCCCTGGACCACGCATTCCTTCTTGGTGATTGGGCTAGGCAACTTTGGAGATTTTGAGGTATGCCCTTTGGTTTAGCGGATCCAAGCCTTAGGTATAGAGAAATGTTAATACGGTGGTGGTTAGGTTGGGGCAATGTGACTATGAGACTAGTCTTTTGTGTATTGCCATCCTTTATTAACTAGAGCATTTGGAAGATGTATTGCTCAACAAAATTTGATGTATCTCTTCCTATATCTTTAGTGATCTAAGAGATTATTGATTCTATCTCTTATATTTTATAGGATTCTCTTTTTTTAGCCATTTCTGAAGATGAATACTGATGGTTGGTCAAGAGGGAACCCATGGCTAAGTGGAGGTAGTGAGATTGTTTAAGATGAGTTTGGAAGGTGTGTATTAGCATTTACATTCCGTAT
>JAOQMS010054454.1:0-14461 GCA_027563885.1 Erythroxylum longipes | reverse complement strand
CTTTGATGGTTGGCATCTAGTGCTAGATTATTTGTTAATGCCAACTTCATTTGCTTCGGGCAGGTTATGTTTATCCCCGCCCCCCATCCCCCCAACTTTTTGCTTTTCTTATTAATAAAATAGGGTATTCATTCCCTCTAGGGTGTTGCCCCTGGTTTTTCTATAAAAAAAACTTAGGAAATTATCAATATTGAGAATTAATATCTAGGTTTTGATTCCACCTAAACCCTTAACATATTGATTTTTTATTGTGCAATTGTTTTATTGATTTATAGGACAGTGGAGAATCATATGGTATGTTAGTAGCTGACTTTGAGTCTACTAACAACTAATCTTAAGGTTTCTAACCGAATTACTCAGGTTAAATTTTATAGGATTGTGTTACCATTTTATGAATCGCTCTATTAAATTTGACCCTGATCTAGAAGATTTATATTATCCTATCTCTAGGGTTGTAGTCAACTCCTTCTAATTACCATGGATCTATTCAACCTAGGATATCTCAATCACTACGTATGAAATCATATTATGGTCTAATATTATATATTACTAGAATATATATAAAAACAAGTAATTAGATTGCAACAATTAATCAAAATAATTACAATAATAAAAGAATCAAATCATATCAAAGTATTAACATAAGGTTCATCTAACCTAGATACTAACTAAATGTTCAATTACATATTATCGAACACAAAATCAAACATAAAATAAAAGAAAAAAGATTTGAAAACAATGGATTAATAATTCTAAATTTCCGTGTTTGCCTTCTATCGAATATTGTCACAATGTAGAGGCTTGATCTTGTATTCAGATGGATTTTGATGAAATCTTCATGTTTTTCGCTTCTCTAGACTAAAATCACTCCTGAGAATTAACTTCATATTTGGAAATTGCCTCCTAATGTTTGCTCCTCCCTCAAGTCATCGTTCACTTCTTTAAATATAGAATTCTAATCTTTTGCACGACCATGCATTAGACTGTGCATAACCAAAACTAAATATCACGAAAGTGCATGACCTCAGGAAAGTTCACGGGTAGATGAACAAACCTGCATCCCTTCTGTATGTTGAATCTTTGTGTTACGCCGTGTTTTTGTCTGACGTGCATCCCTTCTATGCATTGAATCTTTGTTTTGTGTTATGTTTTCATCTATATTCTTCTCTTTTAAGTTTTTGAAGGCAATTATACTCTCTAAACACACTTGGAGTGAATTAAGTACCAAATATACAAAAAAAGAATAAAATATCAAGCAAAATACATCAAATATTGGTGTAAAAATATAGTCAAATATTCATCTATCAAACATCCCCACACTTAAGTTTTTGTTTGTCCTTAAGAAAACCATAATAAAAATTATAAATCTTACAAAATCAATCCATCATCAATGTCAATCTTTTCATACATATCATACATCATCATATCCTCTTGAGTCAAATTAACATACAATTAGATTCAAGTTGTTTTAAAATACTTCTTAAGCAAAATTAATAGTAATCACATCGACAATCACATTGAAATAAAAAACATATCTCTTTACACCCTCACTAAGATTTCACTCAATGCATTCAAATGTTTAGGGTGAAAAGCATCGAAACTCTCAATCAATGCATAGTAAAATTCTCACCATATGCTAGCAATAAAATTACGTTTCTACCACTTATGTATAAACTAGAAACACTAATACAAAGCTCTTATAAGACTGTAATAAGGTTTTGGTACGGTATGGTTGGGATATAAAAAGAGTTAAATTGAAGGAAATTTATTAAAGAGAAATTACAAGATTTGTTTACAAACATTCTGGTCCTTTCATTGTAAATCCATTGGTAATATATACTTATTCTTTTCTCTTTTTTCTTTTTTATAGTCATTTTTTAATAACAATATTCAGTACCATAATAATAAACATACTAGACGTTTCAAAATTTTCAATTCTCAATAAGTAAATAATGTAAATAACTTACAAGGTTCAAGACAATAAAAAGGTATTCAACAAAAAATAGGATAAAGGTTAATATGTAGGTTAAATAAATGAAAATGGCTAAGGTTTAACTTAGTTATTCCTAAAGCTATACTTATGGGTGTGGTAATTGTCAAAGAAATAGGTTAAAGCAAGTTATTTAATTTAAATGCCTTTATCATGTTAATGTTTCTAGTTATCACAAATATGGTCTTAGTATGAATAATAAAAGTAAGTTCTATAATTATCCTACTATACATGATATCACACACATGAAAGAATAACAAGATTTTTTAAAATTTTGAAAAATTCATCTTTAGGCTCAAAAAGCTCACAAAAATGATGTGTATTATGTATGTAAATAATATGCAATATCATTCAATTTGATCATCTCAATGATTACTAAAAATATGATTTAGAAAACTAATATCATCATTTTACACCCCAATTCAGATCAATATTCAACAAGGAAAGATAGTATTTATGGATAGATTCAACCAATTCAATATATTAGTTAATATAATTTATAATTAGGATTATAACAAGTTTGAAGAAAGCAGTTAAAAATTCATTAAGCCCATCCCCACACTTAAAGTTATACATTTTCCTCAATGTATAGAACACAAACATGTATAATGAGTGAGAGGGTTAAGTTGGTACTTTCATGAATATGACGATTTTTTGATTTGGATGCATCCAATGAGAAACTAATATCCATGTGAAATATAAAAGAAAAGGACAAAAAGAAACAAAATAAATAATATTTTAAAAAAATAAAATCCTATATTAATATGAAAGAGAAAACAAAATAATATAAAATTTGAAATAAAATTAAAACTAACTCATGGGTTGTCTCCTATGCAATGCTTCTTTAACATCGGTAACTCGATGTAACCTGCATGATTTGATCATGTAGGATATACAATAAATGGTTTGCTTCCACCTTTTTCTTCACAAAGCAGTTTCATAGCCTATAAGCAAGCCACCTGTTACATGATAAACATTAGGACATAATTTATAAAATTAATCAATCTAATCACATACATTAATGCCCTTTTAACTGACAAATTGTTGATAAAATGAGAGATAATGAAACTCCTGGAATCATTGACTAACTCAAATAGTTTGTCTTTGAAGAAGTGAGAACCCTCCGTACTTAAGGTTACTACCAATGCCTTATTCGTAGTTTCCTTACTTGGTTCCTTCGCCAGTTTTTCCTCAACCTCCTCTGTCCTCTCATCTTCTTCTTCTTCCTTGACAGCGATTTCTAGCATATCTTCTTCAAGTACCTTCTGCCACTTTTCTACTTTCTCTTCTTGGATGGAGACTTCTTGGTCTTGCAGAAGCACTTTTTAGAATATTACTATAGTTATGAAGCCAATCCTTACTTTTTCTTCACTTTGCTATGCTAATAGGCTCAAATAGTATTCTACATTCTGCTAAAGATATTCAAGTGAAGAAACTCTTTCTTCAAATTTGAGTTGGCTAGCCTTAAGTTCTACAAGGTATTCCATTATCTATTTGTAATGCTTCCCTTTTCTAGATCTTCTACTTCAATAATCTCTTCTTGGAATGTCCCTCTATTCATGAAACCAACCTTTTTCTTTCCTTTACTCCTGAATTTGTGTTGATCAACTTTTATTTCAGTAACGATTTCCATTAATTTTTCTTTAGGACTTGCTTCCTCTTCGTCTAGAAGCTTATTTCCACTCCTAAGGGTGATTGCCATTCCACATTCTTCAAGATCTATTTTAGTAGGACTAGACGTATTCCTTTAGATCTCATCAAATAATATGTCCACCAATTGGTTCATTCGATTCACAATATTTTGTATACGAGCCTCTATTTCTTGATGTTTCACGATTGATTTTTGAATTAAATCAGTCATCTTATCTTCTGGGGTTGGCTCGTTAAATGGAGGTACTTGGTGTTTTAAGTATTCAGCTAGAGCATAATTGTTCCATCCATAAGTATAAGAGTTGCTCTAATATGAATTGTAGCTATTCCCGTATAGTGCACCTTAAGGTCAATTCTACATGCTCAGTTGTTCCTATGTATAAGTAGGTGCTGAACATGCATGATTGTACTGATAACCCCCACCAATGTTGCGACACAATTTGAATATTGGTTGAACCTCCAAAAGCAAGTAAGAACACCTCTCTCCCCTCATAGGGTGATGATATAGATCGCAAATACATATTCTGGCTTCCATAAAAATCTTATCTGCTCCATCCATCCATTGTGCGTTATGGCTATGACAATGAATCGTAATTCCTACAATAAACCACAAACTCAAGATCAAATAGACAAATTCAAAAGATAATTAAATTAATGAGCCACAATTATAATAAGATAAAATAAAATAAAATAAATATAAAAGTAAAATTAAAATGAAAGAAAATAAAGATAAAGATAAAACAAAGCAAAATAAAAATGACTAAAGTAAGAGTATTCAGGCTTTCCTAATATCACCGTCCCTAGCAATGGTGTCAAAATTTTGACTAACCTATTTTATCGCAGTCAATATTGTAATAACCGTAAGTGCACGACATAGCTGTAGCTAGTACCAATTAGTATGGGTCAGTCTCACAACGACGATGAATACTACTAATTACCCTTCCTTATTATCTAGCCTAAGGATTGATTTTAGGTTTTAATAAAAAGAAACTAAAACTAAGGCAAGTAAAATAAAATAGTTAATGAAATTGAACATAGAATTAAGGAAGCACTTAGGAAATTATCAATATCGAGAATTAGCATCTAGGTTTCGAATCCCTCTAACCCTTAATAAATTGATTTTTTATTGTGCGATTTTTTATTAATTTATTTAGTAGTGGAGACTCCTATAGTATATAGTAACTAACCTTGAGTGTACTAACAACTAATTCTAAGGTTTCTAACCAAATTACTCAAGTTAAATTTTATAGGATTGCGTTAAGGTTTTATGAATCTCTCTATTAGGTTTCACCCTAATTTGAAAGAATTATGTCATCTTATCACTACGGTTGTAATCAACTCCTTCCAATTACTTTGGATCTATTTTGTAACACCCACATACCCCCTCGAAGAGTATATAGATGCCACTCAAAACATTAGAAACAAACTAAAACATTCGAAATCTTCCTTAAAAACCAATTCGGGCAAACATACATTGTATTGCATTACAAGATGGATTACAAACAAAATACATTATACACAATGAACTTATCACAAACAAGTCTTAAAACCCAATCTATCCTGTATTATAGCTATTACATAACTATTTCAATTATCATATACAACTCAAAAACAAACTCAAATATACATTTTGTTAAAAACAAAACTCATTCTCCTTTGACCACTGTAGTTGTCCTTGTCCTAGTCTTTATACCCTTCTATCTGAACCTACACGGGGCAAATCCACCGTGCTAAGCATATAACTTAGTGAGGAAAACTAAACATGATACATCTTGGTAACTGACCCTAACAGTCATATGATAATGACATATACAAATCAGATCACATATAAAAGTGCATTCCAAACAATAAGTATCTCAGAGTAGAATATGCCAAAACAGGATATTTTTGCTTCAAAGCAAATCTTACAATTATCAAAACAGAATATCATGATATCAGAATAGAACTTGTTTGTGTCAAAACCGTATCTGAATAAGTCAAAACAAAACTTAATTATTTCAGAACATTGCTTAATTATAACTGAATTGTACATGTAACATAGTACAAAACAAATTAACTTACTAATCCTTTTTACATAAGTGGGTAACAGGACCAAAATAGGAGATACCTAGCAGTATCACAGAATAGGAGAGACTTATCTCTGAACACTAAAGTGCCCTTATAAGGAGACACAGAAGTGTCAATATCAGGAGAGACTTATGTCTCAGACACCAAAGTGTCATAATTAAGAGACACCGAAGTGTCGACACCTTAAATGTGTCCAGAAGTAGCTACAGACCCTTCTAGGCATGCCTATTTACCCACGACTAGGACTTGACAGTTTTTAAAAGAATCCATTTTATATTTCAGAATTTTTATGCAAACCTTATAAATACAAGCATTTGCAATTTTGCATCAATAGAAATGTTAAGTCATCAAACATGCATATGCACACAATTAGCAAGCACTTCCAATACAATCCTAACTACAAAACTCCTTGGAAAACTGATGGTCCAGAATTGTCACAATGTTATAGCAGAAATTCCTAATTGACAATCATTCATATATAATTCATAACACGTAAGCCATAAGAGCTCATTCATTCATGATCATACCAAGCAATCCAACATTATGGTCATCATTAATAAACCCTATATCTTTTATATTATCAACTCCATTTATAAACCATAACTCAAACACCTTTTTCTCTATTAATCTAACATCACCTAGGTTCATTATTAATCTCACTTAATTCTAATAAAACCACTGTTAAAGTCCTAACCATATATATGTCAACAATTACATAACCAAGATTAGTTCAGATTTCTTAGGACAGGTTTCATGTCAGATTTGTATGGATATTTTGACATATAAAAAGAGGTTTCTGGGTATTATTATCTTCTAACCAAAAGTTTCTCTATGTATTAAGTTTCTAATGACATCAAAAACATGCATTTTGGTTCTGTATTCTGTAAGTATACCCAAAATACTACAGACTATTCTCAAACAATGACAGAATCCTAAATTCAAATTTAGGCCAAATTTCATCATCCTTTGAGACAGAAAAAAAATTCCATTCCTTCATGAAAGTTGTAGGAATATGTGTGTAGTTCAATACACAATGAAAATTACTCCATTTGGATATCTACAGTTCATGTTATAGCCTAAATACTTACGACTATTCAGTGAAATCCGTTTAGTGAAACCAGTACAATTCATTCACATTTTACACCTTCAACACCCTTACTCCAATATTCATCCTTTTCACCACAATTCCATATTAATCATGTCTCAAGTACACATCAATTTCATGTGCAGACCTCAACTCATCAACAAATCCATACATATTCTATCCAATCAAGCATCAAATAATTCATAAGATAACATGCAATCAAGATTAGTATTCCCATACCTTCTTTAACACAATTTCCTACTTCAATGAGCAAGCCACTCAAGCCTTTCAAGAAAATATCACAACTCCAAGATTAATATGAACAAGAGGAAAACAACATAGGAAATAGTATAATCTAACTTCCTTGGTGTAGTAGCATGTAAAGACGTCAAGTGAAGATGATGATCTAAAAAGCATGCAAAAATTTCCAGGAGGTGTGAGTGAGAGAGAGAGTTCGGTGGTGAGAGAACAAGATGAATAAAATTAAGCAATACAGAAAAATTTAGCAAAACCTTGTCTCCTCCAATGCTAGGTGTCACGAAATGGTAATAGCATATGGCTTCATGCATGTTCTCCACTTGTCCCATTTAGGAGCTGCCACTCGTCCACATAACATGCTGTCATTTGTCACCAAGAAATTAGTCCACGTATAAACCAACAATAAAATGTATTGATTTAGGCTGAATTTAACAAAGTTGTCTCATAAAAGTTGTAGCTTATCGTTTTAGCTTTCTAATGGCATAAAGTTTGTAATTTTGGGACCTTGGAATCAAAAGATATGGCACTGACAAGTTGGAGTGTCACATTGGTTTGCAAACAAACACTAGGTGTCACTATAGATGTCACAATTGATCATGCGAAAAATTCACTTTAAGCTTGGGTTTTTAATAACTTTCTAGCCTTCTTTTCACTTAATCATTACCTAAACCTTGTGTAATATATCCATGACATATATTTTGGAGACCCAGGCTCAACATTAATACCTTAAGTCTCTAATGAAGACAATAAATTCCAATTCTCTAAGTATGATTTGTTAAACCATAATTTAAGACATATGCAATACATGTTCAATAAAACATTCCAACTAGGTTACAATTTAGGGCTTACAATTTTCTCCCCCTTAAAAGAATTTTATCCTCGAAATTCATACCTGATCAAAATAGTTAAGGATACTGAGCCCTCATGGTCTCTTTTGGTTCCCATATTGCTTCCTCAAGTCCATGATGTTGCCAGAGTACTTTCACCAACGGTATTTGCTTGTTCCTAAGTTATCTGACTTCTCTGGCTAATATAGAACTAGGCCCTTCTTCATAAGACAAATCCAGTTGTACTTGAATTTCTTGCACAGGAATCTTATATGTGTCATCAGGCCGATATCTTCTCAACATAGAAACATGAAACACATCATATAATTTGGCCAATTCTCCAGGAAAAGCTAATTGATATGCTACTGGTCCGAATTTCTTCAGAATCTTATAAGGACCAATATATTGTGGACTGAGCTTACCTTTCTTCCTAAACTGAAGTATGTGTTTCCAATGAGATGCTTTCAAAAATACCTTATCACCTACCTGATACTCAATATCTCTTCTTTTTAAATTAGCATAGGATTTTTGTCTATCACTGGCATCTTTCAATCTTTGTTGGATAACTTGAACTTTTTCTTCAGTATCCTTCACAACATCAGGCCCGATCATGTTGTTTTCACTCAGTTAAGTCCAATATACCGGAGTTATACACCTTCTACCATACAGCTTTATAAGGTGCCATGCCAATGCTAGTTTGATAACTATTGTTATAAGCAAACTCCATTAGAGAAAGGTAGTTATCCTAACTTCCTGGGAATTCTAGTACACAACCTCGAAGCATATCTTCCAATATCTGAATAACCCACTTAGATTGTCCATCTGTCTGGGGATAGAAAGCGATACTGAACTTGACTTGAGTACCCGAAGCCTTTTGTAGACTTTTCCAAAATCTCGAAGTAAATTGAGGATCACGATCAGAAATAATAGATAATGGCACCCCATGTAACCTCACTATCTCATTCACATATAAGTCTATAAGCCTATCTAATGGATAATCAGGAAAAATTGGTAGAAAATTAGCAGACTTGGTAAAATTATCAACAATCACCCATACAGCATTATGGTTCCTCTGAGTAAAAGGAAGTCTCAGTATAAAATCTATGGTAATGTTATCCCATTTCCATTGAGGAGTAGAAATAGGATGTAACAAACTAGACGGAACCTGGTGTTCAGCTTTAACTTACTGACATGTCAAACATTTAGATACATAATCCACAACATTCCATTCATACCTGGCCATCAATAATGCTGCTTCAGGTCTTGATACATCTTGTTTCATCCAGGATGCATAGTAAAGACTGTATTATGAACCTCAAACAACAGCTTTTTCTTTAGTTCATCATTAGCTGGCACACAAAACTGATCTTTATAATACAATTCACCATCTCCTTTCACAGAAAAATCAAGATGTTTACCATCCTGAGTAGCCAAGATAAGTTGTTATAACTTATCATCAGCTCTATGAGCATCACAAATCTCTTATCTTAAAGTAGGCCTTGCTTTCAATTGAGCTATTAAATCTCCATCAGATACAAGTTCCCATTCACTCTGCTTCATTGATAATGCTGTAATGGTCTTCTGACTCAAGGCATCGGCCACGACATTAGCCTTGCCTAGATGGTAATCCATAATACAATTATAGTCTTTAAATAGTTCCAACCAACGCCGTTGTCTCAGATTTATTTCTTTCTGGGTAAGCAGATACTTAAGACTCTTATGATCTGTGAAAATTTTACATCTTTCACTATGCAAGTAGTGCCGACAAAATTTCAAGGCAAACACTACTGCTGCAAGCTCCAGATCATATGTAGGGTAATTCTGTTCATGTGATTTTAGTTATTAGAGGCATAAGCAACTACCTTTCCATCCAGCATTAAAACACAATCCAAACCATTTCTAAATGCATCACTAAACAAAACATACTCCTTACCAAAAATAGGTTGAACTAATACAAGAGATTTAGTAAGCATACATTTCAGTTGATCAAAACTATTCTGATACCTATCAGACCATTCATACTTCACTCCTTTCCGTAACAGTTTAGTTAAAGGGGATGCTATCACTGAGAACCCCTTCACAAATCGACGATAATAACTAGTCGAACCCAAAAAACTTCTCACTTTTGTTAAATTCCGTGGTGGCTTCTAGTTAACAATTGCTTCTATCTTACTACGATCAACCCTAATCCCTTAATAAAAGACAATATTACCTAGAAAAGATACCTCTTGAAGCCAAAAATCACACTTACTTAACTTAGCGTTCAACTGTTTTTCCTGCAGGGTTTGTAACATAATTCGGAGATGCTTAGTTTGGTAATGTTCATTCTTAGAGTAGACCAAGATATCATCTATAAACACCATAACAAACTGGTCTAAATAAGTCCTAAATACTCTATTAATCAGATCCATGAATGCAAATGGAGCATTAGTTAACCCGAATGGCATTACTAAGAATTCATAATGTCTATAACGGGTCCTGAATGCGGTCTTCGGTACATCCACATCCTTTACCTGAAGTTGATAGTACCCCAATCACAGATCTATCTTTAAAAGCACTCCTGCATCTTTCAATTGATCAAATAGATCTTCAATCCTTAGCAACGGTTACTTGTTCTTCACTGTGACTATATTCAATTGCCTATAATCGATGCACATTCATAGTGTACCATCCTTTTTCTTAACAAATAAGACCGGTGCTCCTATGGTGACAAATTGGGTCAAATGAACCCCTTATTCAGTAGCTCTTGGAACTACATTTTTAACTCCTTCAATTCAGTAGGAGCCATTCTATATGGTGCTCTGGATATAGGAGTAGTGCCAGGCATAACTTTAATTGATAACTCCACTTCCCTTTCAGGAGGGAGTCCAAGTAACTCTTTAGGAAACACATCTAAAAATTCACTCACCACTGGAATCTCTTGCAATTTACTAACGTCCTTCTTAGAGTCAAAAAAAAAAGCTAGATAAGCTTCACATCCCTTCCTGAGGAGCTTTCGGGCTTGTATAATAGATACCACATTCGTTAAAGAACTAGTGCAGATGCCACTCAATACTATTTCTGACTGATTAGGCTTCCTAAACATAACTGCCTTAGCATTGCAATCAACTACTACATGATGCTTGGACAACTAATTCACACCCAGAATCAAATCAAATTCATGAAAAGGCAATTCAATTAAATCTGTAACATACTCATTTCCTTAGATCATAACTGGACAGTTTCTATAGACCTGATTCACAATCACACTACTACCCAGAGGACTGGTTACATGAATATCATACTCTAACTGATCTACAGGCATCACTTTACTAGAAATTCTTCCAACTTAGATATAATAATGAGTAGATCTATGATTAATCAAAGCATACATTTCAGAGTCAAAGAGAGAAACAGTGCCAACAATGACTTCAGATGCATCCTGATCCTCACAAGCTTTCAATACATAAGCTCAAACTAAAGCAGAAGGCACAGTTGGTCGATCCATAGTTTCTGATTGGGTATTCATTTTAGGTCTGTTCTGACCAGATCCTCCGCTACCTCTACCATGTCCTCTATTCCCAGCAGATGCATGAGAGACCTCCATATTGGCTTACGATGTTTGAGACTGTCTTAGAGGGCAACTGGCAATCAGATGCTCAGTGCTGGCACATCTGAAACATGAACCCGTAGCCCTCCAACAAATACCCCAATGATGTATAGAGCAACGAGGGCACTCTGGGGCACCAGAACTTAGGCCCCTAGAGGAACCCCTACTAATAGCAGTCGATGAGGGAAAATTTTGTCGCTTTCCCAGAGCCATAGATCTCTAAGTAAATTCTGGTGCAGAGAAAGCACCATCTCGACTTTGCTTGCCTAAGTACTGACCTTCTCTAGCAAAGCCCCTTCGTTGACTCCTTTCTCTCCTAACCATCTCCTACCTTTCTATTTTTATAGCAGCTTGCACCAACTGATGGTAATTCACTTGCTGCAAAAGGGTAAATGCTGCCAGATGCTCTTTGATGGAATCATTCAAACCATCCTCAAACTAATGACACCGGAACTCCTCAGTAAGTACTAGTTCAGGGGTATACTTGCTGAGTCGATTGAATTCCCTGTCGTACTTAGCAGCTGATAAGTTCCTTTGTCTCAGATTCAGAAATTGTTTCCACTTCTCCTTTCTGTATACCTCCGTAACATACTTAGCTTTGAACTCTTGGGTAAGGAAATCCCAAGTCAGAGGCATCGGTAGCTGAGGATTTCTTAAAATGAACATCCATCACTCGTAGGCTGCTCCCTGAAGAAGAGAGATAGCATAATGAACCATCTAATTTAATGGACAACTGATTTCATCTAATATCCTCTTCATTTTCTCTATCCAGAATTCAGCTCTTTTAGATACCTCTAAAGATGTCCCAGTAAATTCCTCATCTCCATACTTCCGCAGCTGATCAACCGAAGCCTTGGGTGCAGTCATACGATGTAGTAATGTCATCATATCCTCAAATAACTTAAAAGCCTCTCCTTGAGCTGGAGGAGGTGGTGGCACCTCAGCTTTTCCTCGATTGACCCCATAGGTCCCGATATTGATGGATGATCTCGTGCTAGATTATTACTCTCCGCAACCTCATCAACAACTTCATAAGATCTTTCCATCTTCAATTCTAAAACCAAAACATGGGACAAACCGTATTAGGCCAAAATATAACTTTTACACTTAAGTATAAGCAGTAGTTAAGCCCTGGTTAAACTAGAATTGCCTAAACAATGCTCTAATATCAAAACATGTAATACCCACATACCCCCTAGAAGAATATATAGATGCCACACAAAACAGTACAAACAAACCAAAGCATTTGAAATCTTCCTCAAAAACCAATTCAGGCAAACATACATTGTAATTACATTACAAGATGGATTACAAACAAAATACATTATACATAATGAACTTATCATAAACATGTCTTAAAACCCAATCCATCATGTATTATCGCTATTACAAAACTGTTTCAATTATCAAATATAACTCAAAAACAAACTCAAATATGCATTTTGTCAAAACAAAACTTAATCTCCTTTAACCACTGCAGTTATCCTTGCCTTGTTAGATCGGAAAATAAAACATGCAAGATTTGGATAAAACGGTAGATTTCAAAACTTTTTCAGAAATCAAAACATAGCGGAAGCAAGATAACCAAATCAACATGTGAAGCCATACATGATACGATATATGGAAAATAATTATCATAAAAACAAGATGGAGATTATATTATTGACTCCTTTGCTATAGCTTTAACTCCTCGCTGTGCTATCCTCTCCTTCTTCTGGTATCCTCTCCTAGCTTTAGCCTTGCTTTTGAATCGTTTCTTTTTTCAGTGTATCCTCTCCTTGTTGTTGTATCCTTAACCAATCCGATTTACCACTTGTTCTTCTTGGACAACTTGGTTAACAAGATCTTTTAGTGGGAAAGGAGAAGAAATAGTTGGAGGAGATTTTTCTTAAAAGAAACACTACAAGAAAACAGTCATTTAGCGACGGAATATACCGACGGAATAGGTAAATATTCTGTCGATATTTAATATTACTGACGGAATATACTGACAGATAAAAACGTCGTAGATTCGGTCGTAGCTAACTTTACCGACGGTAAATTTAGCATTGGAAAATAAGTTAATGTCGGTAATTTTAACGAAAATGTACCGAACGTCACAATTTTTCCGTCCGTAAATTAGGCTAAAAGTTTCTGACGCTAAATTTACCGACGGTAAGTTCCTTAACCATATGTAAATTTAGCATCGGAATGTTTAATACCGTCAGTAACTTTACCGATGATAACAAGGATTCTGTCAGTAAATAAGCTTAACTATTACCGACGGAATGTGTTCTCCGTCGGTATATATTATAGACTTTTACCAACGGAATTGTTGATGTTTTGTCAGTAAAGTTATTGATTAAAACTTTTTAAAATATATATTTTCATTATATTTAAATCAGAACAATCGGAAAATTTTAATAATTAAATATTTATATTATATATTTAATTTGGTTTAATAGAAATTTTGATTAATGGTTAAAAATTAAAATATCTTAATTAATAATAAAAACGTTACATTGTAAATAATAATATATGTAATACAAACTAAATGACCAATACTACACTACTGATCAAGAGCTGGTGGATCGTTTGGTTGGTCCAGTGACCTGCTGCCCTTACCCTTCAATTCATCTATCTCCCGACAGAGCTGAGCGTACAACATCATTGACTGTTGTTACGCTGCCATCGACTGTTGCAACTGTTCCAATGTCTGTTGCAACTGAGTCGACAATGTCTGCACTGTGCTCTCAAGCACCTCTACTTTACTGTTGTTGGACCTCCTAGTAGATGCTATTGTACTAGACGTGGAGGATTGCGAATAACAAGTATTCGCAAATGATCCTAATCTGAATATCCTCCCATGACGATCCCTACCACCAACTGCTTCAAGGTAAGTGTTATTCTCATCAACATTTTCAGATTGCTGAGACCGCTGTTCAATAGTTTGTTGTATTTGGTCCTATCAGAAAGCAATGTTTATATATTAGTAAGTGATAATTATTAAGCATATT
>JAOQMS010054388.1:0-28014 GCA_027563885.1 Erythroxylum longipes | reverse complement strand
TGAATAGGAATTGTGGTGACATATAAGTAAGATATGTTATGATATAAAAGCATGATGATGAATTAATAATGGTTAAGGTGATTTTCATTAGATTACGCCTACGTTATGGTAATAAGCTCACGTTTTATGACTTCTGAGTTGGACTCTGAAAACGGGGTCTAACATGTGTGGTATCAGAGTAAGTAAGAGTTAGACTCCGGAAACGGGGTCTAACACAAACTCTTCCATAGTTAGTTATCCAACTTATGAACCTTTCCATATATAATTACCATGCAATTCGTCCTTTCACCATACTATACCCCACTTGGTTCGGAGTGTGGGATATGTGTCAACTCCCACTAGACTAACTACGTCATATTTAGTTCAAGTGATGTTAGTTCCTATTCAGGGATCTCATTACTCATATGTGTCATACCCTTTTCATGACAAATACCTGCTCTGGCCAGAGACTCCCGAGCTATGACCCCAATAAGAGGCGATGGGTATCATCTCCTTCTATCAGGAGTGGTGAATCCTTTATTGGCTACCCAATTGCGTTCAAACATAAATGGCTAGACCCAATCACCACCCTAAAAGCAACCTCGTCTTAAGGTAACAAGGATTAGTGTCAAAGCACAGGATTTGTATCCAAGATATCCTTGAATACCTCAAGTCTAAGGATATTTACAATATTGCTATGATGAGATTAATCATTGACATTCGATAGATCATCAATATGATAATCTCATAACGGGTCATCCAATGTACTTACTACCCTTAGTAAGCATCCGTATATTAACTCTAAACATCTCATGCTTACAGTTTATGAGATCCACTGCTTGATCAAATCAAGGAGTATAATATGTGCTAGTCTTTCCGGATTAATAATTTCCTGTCTTATTAATCCTATGACTAGGAATTATTTAGATACTTACATAATTGCATATGATAGGAATCTTATTATCATGATCTCATCATTATTTCCTTCATGCTATGTTTTGTATCATGAACTTCATTAATTCGATTTAAGATCAATATCAATTCATATATACATATAAATGAATATCAAATCAATGAAAAAATGTATATTATTTTATTAATCAAAATAAAGTTTGTACAAAAGTACCAAAGGTGATTGCCTTTAGAGCACTACTCTAATAATCTCCCACTTGTACTAAAGCCAATTGCCTTTGTATCTAATACCATAATGAGTATACAAGAATCAAATTTTGTCTGGGGAAATGGCTTAGTCAAAGGGCCAGCGATGTTATGATCTGTGGGCACTCTCTCTATCTTAACATCACCTCTATCAATTCTCTCCCTGATCAGGTGATATCTCCTGAGTACGTTCTTGGACCTCTGATGAGACCTCAGTTCCTTGGCTTGAGCAATAGCCTCATTGTTGTTATAGTACAACAATACTGGGTCTACTATACTAGGAACCACTCCAAGTTCCATGACGAACTTCTTGATCCGAACAGCTTCTTTTGCTACTTCTGTAGTTACAATTTACTCTAACTCGGTTGTCGAATCTGTAGTACTCTCTTGTTTGGAACTCTTCCAACTGACTGCTCCACCATTCAGTGTGAAAACATAACCTTACTAAGATTTGGAGTCATCCTGGTCAAATTGAAAACTGGCATATGTATGCCCGCTCACTACAAGATCTCCATTTCCATAAATCAAGAATACATCCTTAGTCCTTCTTAAGTACTTTAGGATATTCTTAACAGGCACCTAGTGACCCTCACTAGGATCCGATTAGTATCTGCTTGTAACACTTAGAGAATACGATATATCGGGTCTTATACATAACATAGCATATATGATTGATCCTATTTTCGAAGCATAGGGGATCATAGTCATGCGATTCCTCTTATCTTGTGTCTTAGGGCACATAGATTTCAAGAGTTTTATCCCATGAGTCATAAAAAGAAACCCTCTCTTAAACTGCTCCATGCTAAACCTATTTAGCACTTTGTTTATGTACGTTGACTATGAAAGACCTAGCAACTTACTTGATCTATCTCTATAGATCTTTATTCCCAATATATAAGTTGCTTCTCCAATGTCTTTCATAAAAAAATTCTAAGACAACCAAACTTTGACTTATTGCAAACTTGAGACATCATTTCCTATTAGTAATATGTCATCAACATATAACACAAGGAATATGATAGAACTCCCACTAACCTTTTTGTACACACAAGGTTCATCAGGATTTTGTGAGAAACCAAACTCTTTGATTGTCTCATCAAATCGGATGTTCCAACTCCTAGATGCTTGCTTCAATCCATGAATAGATTTTTGAAGCTTATATACCTTTCTGCCATCTATGGATACGAAGCCCTCATGTTGTATCATATATACATCCTTAACTAGGTTTCCATTCAGGAAAGCTATCTTCATATCCATCTGCCATATTTTATAATCATAATAAGTAGCAATGTCTAAGAGTATTCTAATGGATTTAAGCATAGCTATGAGGCTAAAGGTCTCGCCATAGTCAACTCCTTATCTTTGATGATAACCTTTAGAAACTAGCCTTGCTTTATAGGTAATCACATTACCTTCCATGTCAATTTTTTTCTTGAAAATCCACTTGCACCCTATGGGTTTTAACCCTTCAGGTAGGTTAACCAAAGTCCATTATTGGTTTTCATACATGGAATCCATTTCGAAATTCATGGCTTGAAGCCATTTTTTAAATTCTGAACTCTTTAGAGCCTCTTCATAGGTTGTAGGCTCATCGTCCTCTATGAGCAATACGTCATTTTGTTTACTTAAGAGAAATTCATATCTCTCTGGAACATTACGTATCCTACTTGACCTATGAACATTTTATGTGTTAGAAGGTTTAACTATTGTCTAATCTCTATGAACAATAATTCGGGTTCAGGCAATTGATTTGCATCTAGAAGAAATTCTTTCTCTGAAAAGACAACATGCTTTGACACAAATACCTTTTGCTCTAAAGCATTATAGAACTGATATCTAATTGTTTCTTTAAGATATCCTATAAACAGACATTTATCAGACTTCGCTTCAAGCTTGTCTGATTGAATCCACTTCACATAAGCTGGACAACCCCAAACTTTCATATGAGAAATATAGGGCCTTTTGTTAGTCCATATCTCATATGGAGTAACTTTAATTACCTTTGAAGGGACCCTGTTTGTCACATAAACAACAATCTCGAGCGCATAAGCCCAAAAGGATTTCGGTAGATCTGCTAAGCCCATCATCGACCTTACCATATCTAAAAAGGTTCGGTTTCTCCTTTCAGCCACACCATTATGTTGTGGTGTGTAAAGTGGAGTCCTTTGGGATACTATCCCATTATCTTTAAGATAAGATAGAAATTCCTCGTTTAAGTATTCACCACCTCGATCTGATCGAAGTGTCTTAATACTTCTACCGAGTTGTTTCTCTACTTCATGTCTAAATTGTTTAAACATTTCAAATGCTTCATATTTATATCTCATTAGATACACATACCCATATCGTGAATAATCATTAATAAAAGTAATAAAGTACACAAAACCACCTTTGGCATGAATGGACATCAGACCACATACATAAGAATGTATTAGGTCTAATAACCCATTCATTCGTTCACCTTTTCCTTTAAAAGGTAATTTAGTCATCTTACCTAACAAGCAAGCTTCACATGTGCCATATAATTCATAATCAAATGACCCTAAGCTACCATTTTTGTGTAACTTAATCATGCATTTCTCACTTATATGGCCAAGTCGACAATGCCATAAGTAAGATGATTTTAGGTTATCACATCTTTGTCTTTTATTATTATTGATAGTTAAGATTGGATTAGACATATCTAATATGAAAATTCCATTGCATAAGGTAGCAGTACCATACAACATTTCATTCAAATTAATTGAACAACCATCGCTTGAAAAAGTTAAATGAAATCCCATTTTATTAAGACATGAAACAAATATAATGTTTTTAGTCACAACGAGTAAATAATAGAAAATTTCCAAAATTAACTCTAGCCCACTAGGAAGATACAAAACATATGTTCGTACAGCTAAAGCAGCAACTTTTACTCCATTTCCCATACGTGGGGTCCATCGCTCCCTTCTTGAGCGGTCTACTATCCCTGAGACCCTTCATATCAACACATATGTGTGAGCCACATCTGGTATCTAATACCCAAATCTTATGATCAGAAATAGTATTAACCTCAATGACAAATATCTTACCTGAAGTAGACGATGGGGCATCTATTGCCTTCTTCTGCTTCAGTGACTTCATATAAGCTTTGTAGTTCCTCTTCCAATGTCCTTCCTTGTTGCAATGGAAGCATATCCCCTTCGGTGCTGTCTCCTTTGCCTTCTTCTTGGTTACACCTCCCACTGGCTTCTTGGACTTCTTCTTCTTCTTTTGGTTCTTCTTTTGAGAACCAGAAGCAGAGTCCACTAGCATCACAGCCTTATTGTCCTTCTTGACACTTTGCTCAGCTATTTTGAGCAGATTAATCAGCTCAGGTATGGTCATGGATATTTGATTCATCTAATAGTTAAGCACAAACTATGAATAACTATCGGTCAAACCAGTTATAAATAAAGTCTATACTCAATTCATGATCTATAATGAAACCCAAATTGCCTAACCTCTCAATATATCCATTCATATTCAGTACATACTGCACTTGAGATGATCCCTCAGCCATCTTAGAACAGAAAAGCAACCTTGAGGTCTTGAACAATTTAGACCGAGCTTGCTCATCAAACAGTTCCCTCAGATGGTAGACTATGGTATGAGCATCCATAGCCTCATGTTGCTTTTGTAGTTCTGGTGACATAGAGGCCAGCATTATACAATTAGGCAACACACTATCATCTAGTAGATTCTTGTAAGCTTTCTAATCTTCATCAGATGCATCGGCAGTAGGGGGATCGGGAAGTGGTTCATCTAGGACATATCCTAGTTTTTCAGATTTGAGAACAATTCTCAAATTCTGTAGCCAATCCAAGAAGTTGGGTCCCGTGAGTTTGTTGGAATCTAGAAGGGAGCACAGGTTCACACTAGAAGACATCGTACGATTCGATAATGTATAAGAATGAAAGAAAGTGTTAGAATGTAAACTTAATGCATATCTATAAGGACTTAATAACATGCATCATAGGTCCCATTATTCTTATTCAAATCCATAGCCCTCACTACAAATTCAAGAAAACTTATAGTTTTATTTAATGTTTCGACATTTGATATCACCAAGAATGAACTTGCGTTTGCCAAACAAGCCACCTTAGGTCAATCGGTAGGTATCATTCATACCAATTTCATTCAATTATGCAACTATCAACTTGTGCCATCAACTGTTGATTTAGCACACTCATTGGGTTATCAACTCTTGATTTATATACATCCTATGTATATAACCCAACTTCACCTCTATAAACAGTGACTTTAGGTTTGCCCAACAAATCAACGCTTCAAGTTAGGATCAACCCATTAATTCAAAAATCTAATTTCCATGGTTTAAACATATTCGTGTAGAGCGGGCTTAGGTTTGCCCAACAAATCTAAAAGAACTTTGGTTTTTGCCATATCAAAGGAAGACACAAGTCCTACTATTTTTTTGAGGGATTTATCCTTTGGTCTCCTCAACACTTGGATGATCTCGATTATTTATATCACATATACATTTAGATTATGAATAACTCAATTAAATTGAGCCTATGTCTATAACTACCTTTAAAATGCATCTAATGCATGCATCATACAAAAGGAGGTTTAAATTTAGGTTGTGACTTGACTATGCATCTAAAGTTCGTGATTCGATTCAACTCTTGAACCTAATGGGGTACTAGTGTTAGTCTTGGCTAATCCTAATTATGAATGTGATTTGATTAGGAACCCTAAAATTAAATTATTTTGATGCCCAGATTAAACACTTTAATCCTAGTTTATATGCCTTTATCTAGTCACACTAGAAATGCTATGCTCTACTTGGATTAATTCTAAATTAATCCCTAGGGTTTCAAAAATTCCCGTACACCAATTAATCCTCTATAATATCCCTAGGTTATCTCAAATTTATCTAAACAATTTCGGCATTAGCCAAAATTATCTTGATGGCCAAAATCGTCAAGATAAATAAGTTAACCTACTAGACACTAAAGAGACCGATTCGATGTTCGAAAAATTTTTGGAACCCTAATTTCAAGCACATGCATTAACCATGTTATTTTCATCAAAATAATACATTTCTTATCACATAAGAACCTTATTTAGGTCTTATAACTGAAATACATACATTATAAGTCATTAAGTAATTCAACTCTAACTTTCAAAAAATTGACCAATGTTGACTTTGGCTTTATTTATTAATTGAATCAAATTCAATTAATTTTGGAAAAATTCCAAAGTCTTATAAACATTATAAATGTGTCTAATAATAAATTCCAAAAGCTAATTCCTAGGATTTATTTATTAAAGATTGGAATAAGCCAACACATCATATGTATATGACACTTGTCACATTACTTCTAACACTAGACAAACATTACATCATGCATGCATAAGACAACCACTTTAACAACAAGTGTCATGCATCTCATACAGGGGAAAACATCTCATCTTGCATGTTGATGCTTATAATTTATAAAAATAATTTTTTAAAAAAAATTAATATGAATTTTTCATGCATGCATGTTCTTCACATTTCCAAAATTTCCAGAACTTCATACATGCATCAAGCTGAAACTAAATTAATAATAAAATAGAAAATGACAATCAATTGCATTTTTATTTTACAGAAACATAATATAACATCTTATAAACATTTTAGTGAAAGAAAAACTAAAAAATGTTTTCCTAGAATTAATATGAAAATTTCAAAGTCAGTAAATGTAATCAGTTTTCCAGAAAACCCCAGGAATCAACATATGAACAATCTGGATATAAATTCGAAATAAAATAGCAAATAACATTAAATTACAATATCCTTTTACAAAAACATAATATAACATCTTATAAACATTTTTTAGAAAGAAAAATAGAAGAAAAGCATTTATATAGAATTTACACAAATTTTTCCAAAACAGCATGCAAGTTAGTCACAACCCAGCAAATACTTTGCACATGTTCAATACATCATCTATTACATGCACAAACAAGCTCTGATACCACTGTTGGGTTAGCCATGGTTGCATGAATCACATGCATGTGGATGCAGCGGAAGTATCAGAATTAAGATTCTGACACCATGACAACCCAAAAACAATAGAATTTCACATACATGCAAGGATATGTAAAGAACATGAAATAACAAAACTTTTTAGCTTGTGTATCTCCTCCTTTCTTGTTTCTTCTCCTTGTTTGGGTTATTGCAAACACCAAACCCTTCCTTGATCACCTAAGAACATATAGAGAAGGAAGATGAAACAATGTGTAAGGGTTTTAGAACACCAAACTTGATGAATTCAAGTAGATATTCAATATGATAGAAGATATATCAAGGTTATCTTGCATGCATGTTGATTTATACAACATTTGCATAAATTGCATGAAGATAACTCAAGAACTCTTCTCACTCTCTCTAGAACACATCTAAAACCCTTTCTCTATCACTAAGTATGTAAGAAGTGAAAGTTGCACTTATACATAAGTGAAGAACTCACTTATATATCATTTCGGGGCCTCTGTCACAATCGTGGCCTTGCTGGCCACGATCGTGGCATTTCTTGCCTTAGGCCATGATTGTGGCCTGCTTAAAATAGGCCATACACACTTGTTTCTCATCCGCTCTTTTATACGTTTGACCCTTAGGTTCTCGGTTGTTTTAGGCACTTGAATTAACTCTTAATTCAAACATATCATGATGCCTATTTGTTGGAATATAAGTGAATTAACACATAAACTCTTTGATAGCTAATTATCCAACTTATGAACCTTTCCATAGACAGTTACTGTGCAACTTGTCCTTTCACCATACTATACCCTACTTGGTTTGGAGTATGGGATATGTGTCAACTCCCACTAGACTGACTACGTCACATCTAGTCCAAGTGATGTTAGTTCTTATTCTGGGATCTCATTACTCATATGTGTCATTGAAGACCCTCTTCATGACAAATACCTGCTCTGGATAGAGACTCCAGGGTAATGACCCTAACAAGAAGCCATGGGTATCATCTCCTTTTATCAGGAGTGGTGAATCCTTTATTGGCTACCTAATTCCCTTCGAACATAAATAGCTGTACCTAATCACCACCCTAAAAGCCACCTCGTCTAGAGGTAACAAGGAATGGTGTCAAAGTATAGGATTTGTATCCAAGATATTCTTGAATACCTCAAGTCTAAGGATATTTGCACCATTGCTATGATGAGATTAATCATTGACGTTTGATAGATCATCAATATGATAATCTCATAGTGGATCATCAGATGTACTTACTACCATTAGTAAGCATCCACATATTAACTCTAAACATCTCATGCTTACAGTTTATGAGATCTACTGCTTGATCAAATCAAGGAGTATAATATGTACCAGTCTTTTCGAATTAATAATGTCCTGTCTTATTAATCCTATGACTAGGGATTACTTAAATACTAACATAATTACACATGATAGGAATCTCATTATTATGATCTCATCATGATTTCCTTCATGCTATGTTTTGTATAATGGACTTCATTAATTCCATTTAAGATCAATATCAATTCATATATATATATATATAAATGAATATCAAATCAATGAAAAAATGCCTATTATTTTATTAATCAAAATAAAGTTTGTACAAAAGTGTCAAAGGTGATTGCCATCAGAGCACTACTCTAACAGTCGGTGTATTGATTCTATATACAAACCATCTTTGTTTGGCTTAAATTAAATTTTTTAAAAAGCTGGCTCCTAACATAACAACACATTACCTTTTGTGTTTAGTTCATCTTCTCACCTTACTTATGATCTCAAAGGAGTACTTAGTCCCTTATCCTTAAGTGTTTCCCCAATAACTATTTTTTGGTCCCAAAGGGGAACTTGATTATTAGCAATAACATTTTTTATAGGAACTCAAAATTTCAAGGTTATGTCAAGTATTTCTCTAGTAATCAAAATTAAATGAAAATCACCAAAGATACCACACATTGTCAAGTTAATTAAAAGTTTTAGTTTAAGGCCATGTATGTAGAATTTGAATAATAATTCCAATTTCTTATAAACTAAATTTATCAAATGAGGGTTAATTCTCTAAAGTATAAACCTAAAATTAAAAAAAGAGTTTTAAAACTTGTTATGTTAAAGAAAATAACCTATGCAACTTGCTAATTGTTTGACCTAAAAAAAGTAAATGAATGTATATAAAACAAAATAATGTCAAAACCAACTAGCCTAAACAAAGAAAAAGGAATATTTAAGAAAAATAAACAAATAAAATAGCAAAACTATTTTGAATTGATTGATTATTCAAGAAAATAAAAAGCTATAGAAAATGAGCTAAAGAGAAATAAATTTAAATTTGATTTTTGTTGTTTTAGGTTGCCTCCTAAGTAGTGCCTTTTGTTGATGTTGTTAGCTAGACATCCTCCCCTGCTGTCAAGGTTCCTCTAGTAAAATTTCTTCAAACATCATTACTTCAGCATGATCCTTAAACAACTTCAACCTATATCCATTAACCTTAAAAATTTTGTCAGTTTGTAGGCTTTTAATTTCCATTGTACCATTCTCAAAGACGTTAGTAACAACAAAAGGGACCAACCCATCTAGGTTAAAGTTTACAAGGAAACAAATTTAGCTTATAATTAAATAAGAGAACTTTTTTTTCGTTAGTAAATGATTTCCTGGCTATCTTTATATTATATAAAGTTTTAGTCTTTTCTTTATAGATACTAGCATCAGCAAATGCCTTCACTCTAAGTTTCTCAATTTTTTGTAGTTGTAATTTCCTTTGTTTTCCTACTTTTTCATCATCTAAATTGCATTGTTCCATTGCCCAATATAATTTATGTTCAATTTCTACTAGTAAATGACAAGCTTTACTATAAATTTGTCTATAAGGGGACATACCTATAGGAGTTATGTAAGTAGTTCTGTAAACCAATAAAGCATCATCCAATATTATGCTCCAATCATTTCTGTTTGGCTTTACCATCATCTCTAAAATAGTTTTAATCTCTTTGCTTGATATTTTTGTTTGTCCACTTGTCTGTGTGTGGTATGTGGTAGCAATGTGGTGAGTTAGATGATATTTTTCCAAACAAAGCCCCAAATTGTTATTACACAAATGAGTATCACGATCATTGATAGTAGCCTTAGGTATACCAAATCTGTTAAAGATATAAGTTTTTAGAAACTCAATGACTATCTTAGAATTATGGAATCTAGTGGCCTTTGCTCTAGCCATTTTGAAACATAGTCTATAGTAATTAAAATATATACATTACTAGAAGATGAAGGGAATAAATCTGTGAAATCAAGGCCCCACACATCAAAATTTTCATAAACAATAATACTGTGTTAAGGCATGTCTTGTTTCGTGGTTAAGTTCCCTGTCTTTTGACATTTTTTACATGACCAGAAAAATAACTATGCATCTTTATGTATGGTTAGCTAATAGAATCCACTCCTTAGAATCTTGTGAGCTATCCTCTTAGGGCCAAAATGACCACCTCCTTATAAAGAAATAAAAAAAGTTAAGAATAGACGTATGTTCCATTTTTGGAACACCTACAAAATATTTGGTCAGAACATGCTTTCTATAAATAAGGATCATCCCGAAAATAATATTTGGATTTAGCCTTTATTTTATCATTTTATGTTCTTATTAAATCATACAAAAATGACCTAGGAATTAAATATTTGCAATCTGCATACCAAGGTGAATCACCATTAATCAAAGAGTAAAGTTGCTCATTTGGAAAGAATTCAGAAATCATAAGGCAATCCTTCTTCGGTATTATTCTCTAAACCTTTTTTATCTCAAGTTTTTAAATCAAAATTTTACAATAAGAGCATCCATCTTCGTAGCCTTGGCTTTGATTATATCTTTTTTAAGAGTTATTTAAGTTCAACATGATATAAGAAAACAATTACTTTGGTTCCTAACAAGTATGGATAGAATTTTTGTAATGCAAATACAATAGAAAACATTTGTTTTTTCCATTATAGTGTAGTTACGTTAAGCAGGATCCAAAGATTTAGATGCATAATATATTACATAAGGCTCTTTATCTTTCCTTTGAACTAATACTACTTCAGTTGCCTTATCACTCGCATCACACATTATTTTAAATGGTAAATTCTAATCAGGTGGAATGGCACATGTTGTTAGTTAGCTAGTAATGAACATAAAGGAGATTCAATTTTTGAATTTTTTTTGATAAAATGATGATAAAAACTAGTATGGCTTAAAAATTACCTAACTTCCCTCTCACACGTAGGATATAGAAGAGAACATATGGTCTTTATCTTTGCCTTGTCAATTTCTAAACCTTTTTAACTTACTCTATGCCTTAAAACCACACCTTGTTCTACAATAAAATGACAATTTTCATAATTCAAAACAAGATTAGTATTAATAAACATTTGCAAGACAATAGAAAGATTAAGGAGACATAAATCAAAAGAATCACCAAACACTATAAAGTCATTTATAAAAATTTCCATTTTATACTCAATTAAATCAGAAAAATGCTCATTATGCATCTTTGAAAAGAAGTTGGAGCACTACAAAGTCCAAACGACATTCTCCTAAATGAAAATGTACCAAAAGGCAATGTAAATATGATTTTATCTTGATCTTCTGATGATATAACAACCTATGTAATACCCTGAGTACCCATCTAAAAAGAAAAAGTAAGATTTTCCTATAAGTTTTTCCAACATTTGATCAATGAAAGGTAAAGGGTAATGATCTTTCCTAGTTGCTTGGTTGAGTTTTCAATAATCAATACACACTCTCCACCCATTTGATATCCTAGTAGGAACAAGTTCACCCTGGCTATTTTATAATACAATTATGCCTATTTTCTTGGGTACTACATGTATGGGGCTTACCCATTTAGGATCTGAAATAGGTATATTATGCTTATATCTAACCACTTTAATATTTCCTTCTTTACTATTTCCATTATAGGGGGTTCAACCTATGTTGGCTTTCTCTGATGGGTTTATCATTTTCTTTTAGAAGGATCCTATACATATAAAAAGTTAGGGTAATCCCTTTTATATCTCTATTCTAAGGCATCCTTATGATCTTTTACTACTGTAAAAGTTTCTCTTCTTGTGAAAACGTTAAAACAGTTGAGATTATAATAGGAAAAGTAGCATTCTCACTCAGAAAAACATACTTGAGATTTGTGGGAAGAGGTTTCAACTCTAATTCAAGTGCTTGAACTACAGCTGGTACTAAATTGGAAGCAGTAAGAGGTAAATGAATAAAAAGTACTGATTGGTCCTTCTACGAGGAGTTATCTATACATATTGCTTCCTCAATGCTCTTAATTCCCTCTAATTGTTTAGTTTTGTCACATATGCTTCTAATAGACCCAAATGACATCCGTACAATCTCATCATTAATTTCCATAGTGTCAAAAACGCATAAATAATTGATGTTATTAGGGTATTGAATAATATAAAAAAATGTTAAACCTAATAACCTCGCCTTCAAATTTTATGGTAAGGTCACCTTTGAGGACATCTATCTTTGTTCATGTTATTTTAAGAAAGAGTCTTCCTAATAGTATCGGTACTTCCTTTGATGGATGATAAATTTCTCCCATATCTAGCACATAAAAAGTAAATGGAAAAACAAACTCGTTAACTTGTACTAAAAAATCTTTAAGTATATAATCAGGATATAAATTTGACCTATTAGGTAGCTGAATTACTAACCCTGTCTAAAGGACTTTAACTTGAAAGACTCATAAACATATCTGGTCATAACATTTATAGAAGCCCCTAAATCTAGCATAAACCTTTGAAATTAATGTCTCCTATCTTACAAGAGACAGTGAACATACCAGGGTCCTCAGATTTTGTAGGAATTTTCTTTTGAATCACAGTTGATACATTCTTTTAGATACCTTTTCATTTTCCTTAAAACACCTCTTGCAACTGTGTAACTCTTTTAAGAACTTTGTATATCAGGGAATTTGTTTGATTGCTTCCAAAAGAAGAATATTAACTTCAACTTTCCTGAAGGTTTTAAGAAATTCTTGATCAGTTACCTCTTTTCTTCATTTTGCTAACCTGTAAGGCAAAGGAGGAACACTTTCAAACTTTTCAATTGATTATTTTTCAGTAGTCTCTAATTTTGATGTTTGTTTATTTTCTTCTTTCTTCTTTTCCTTTTCAAACTTAGATGAAAATTCTAACTTTTTTTCCACTTCACAACTTTTTCTTTTGCTTTCTTCAGGTTCTCTCAATTCTTTGCTACTCTTAAATAATATTGCATTATCATTTTCTTTAGTACTTGGGATGGGTGGAGTAGGCACTTTCCTATATAACTGGGTTTCTACATTATTTAGGCTAGTGTAAATTTGTCATTAGGTCTCTAAGTGTTGTAAGTGTGCATCTATTTTCTTTTAATATTCTACCCCTTGTTGTGTACTTGTCGAATCTGGTTAGCTAAGGATTGACTAGTGGGTTAGTTTTGAGGTGGGTTAGGTATAAAAGAAGGACTTGGATTGGTTTGATTACTAACAAAAATAGGTGGGTTAGTCCTATGTCCATATCTAATGTTTGGATGATCTTTCCAACCCTCATTATATGTGTTTGAAAAAAGTTCGTATTTCCTATATGTTTGTCCAAGATAACTATCCCTAACATTCATGTCTTGAACTTGCAAAGGAGGATAGGCATCAATAGTGTGAGTAAAATCATTACAAGTTCCACACGCACAACTTTAGGTAATATCACTAACCATAAGTTTCGACACTAAAGTAGTCAAATGAGCTACTTATTGATAATTTTCCTTTAGTTGATCCTGAATGGAATGCACAATTGTTTCGTTAACTCTCCTAACTTAATTAATCTTATTTTTAGTTCCAAATTGTTGTGAATTTTGGGCTATGTTAGAGATTAATTTTCTAACTAGTACATGAGTTTTATTAACTAATGCACTGCCACTAGTTGCTTCTATCATGCTCCTATCATATGGTAAAAGTCCTTCATAGAAATATTGTATTAATAATTGGTCACGAATTTGATGATTGGGGAAACTAGCACACAATCTTTTAAATATGTCCCAATATTCATATAGTAACTCATTCATGTTTTGTCTAATTCTACATGTTTCTTTCCTAATAGATCCTATTTTACTAGGAGAAAAATATTTTTCAAGAAAAGTTGTATGCAATTTTGCCCATGTATTTATAAATATAGGAGGCAAATAATATAACCAATCTTTTACAAAATCATATAGTGAAAATGGAAAAACATGTAATTCCACTTGTTGTTCATCAATTCCGTTAGGTCCCATAGTAGAACAAACAATAAAAAATTCTTTTAAATGCTGATGAGGATCCTCACATGCACTTCCATAAAATTTAGGTAACATATTTAACAAACCTGAATTTAGCTTTAAGGTCTTTCCAATACTAAGAAGACATTTTATAAAGGTTGATCTTCTAACTTTGGTTCTAAAAGTTGTTTCAAGATAGCTGCGGTGATTTTATCGTTTTGTCTTCCTTTTCCAATTTGATACTTCAATTTCTTTTTTGTCTCTTAATTTCATAAAAATCACCTTATCTCTTCTTTGCTAAAAAAAATAAAAGAATTTTTATTTATGATTTAAAAATAAATAAATAAACTAAGTAAAAAAAACTTTCCCCAATAATGGTGCCAAAAATTGATACGCATTGTTAGCTATATACAATTTAAATACCTATTTTACTTTTAATTTATTAATTAATTTAGTATAAGAGTGCACAAGATTCAATCCCATAAGAAATTTTAGTTTACTAATTGTAGTTTATTAATTATAGTACTTTTAAATGAGACAATTGCATCCTAATAATTTAATTATGCGAAAGGAATTCATTAAATAAATATAAACATTTTGTCCTCTTTAACCAAATTGGTAAGATACAATATCAAAACTTAAGAAAATAAACTTATAGCACCTTCTTAGAACTACAGAATCAATATTTAAGAGCTGGAAATAAATTTCTTTGGTTTGAAATATGTATTGCTAAATTTATTAATGGTGAAACTGTTGATTGCAAAACCAATAACTTGTTTTATGCCAAAAATTGCATGTATACATGTCATTACTTGTAGTAAAAAGCAGATATTGTCCCATAGAGATTGTGCATAGGCACCACTTAATTCAGGTTGTACTTTTTTTAAGGCTCAAATTTGAATAATAACTGAAAGGTAAACTAAATCAAAACATACTAACAACAATCAAATAATGTGATAATGGAAATCTGTAAAGATAATTAATCAAGTTATGGGAGAGGGGATTTTACTTCTGTAAAGATAATTAATCATGTTATGGGAGAGGAATTTTACTTATAATTAATGCTAATCTAGCCTTTTCTGTGTTCTGAGGTGTCGGTTCTAGAGGATTAGGGTTGATTACTCTCTCTCGAGTTATAATCATTCCCTAAATTGTAAACCCTAATCAAATTATAGACTTGTAATCTCTCAATTCACAAATTACTCATAATTCTAATTAGTTCTAAAGCTCTCTAATAAACAATCAGGTCTTGCATGGGATCTCTCTCAATGAAATTACCTACTAGATTGATTAAGTGGTCAATTAGATCACCTAACTCTCGTTAATCTAATCTAATCACTCTTATCTAATTCACCCTCTCAGTTTATTACCGAAATATGCAAATACATCAATTAATCATAACACCAAACTAAATTAAACACAAATAAACTAGACTAACACTTAAAATCAATATCCGTACAACCCATCTCAATCTTACATATTAAATGAATAAAAAAGTAAATGGGGAGGAAATGAAACTTAGGTTGGATGATTCGGGAGATAGCCTATTTCGGGAAGCTTTAGCGTTGAAACCCTCCTCTTCTTCCTCTTCTTCTTTTCTCTCTTTCTTTTGGGTTTCCAAATGTAGGAAGAATGTAGACTCCTCTCTAGGGTTTCATCATTATCCTTTTATATTCTTTTCCAATTAAGGTAACCTTAGTGTCTTTTTGGGGTTTGAAATGTCCCTCGAAACATTTTGTCCTCTTTAACCAAATTGGTAAGATACAATATCAAAACTTAAGAAAATAAACTTATAGCACCTTCTTGGAACTACATAATCAATCTTTAAGAGCTGGAAATAAATTTCTTTGTTCTGAAATATGTATTGCTGAATTTTTTAATGGTGAAACTGTTGATTGCAAAACCAATAACTTGTTTTATGCCAAAAACTGCAAGTATACAGGTCATTACTTATAGTAAAAAGCAGATATTGTCCCATAGAGATTGTGCGTAGGCAGCACTTAATTCAAGTTGTGCTTTTTTTAAGGCTTAAATTTGAATAATAATTGAAAAGTAAACTAAATCAAAACAAACTAACAACAATCAAATAATGTGATAATGGAAATCTGTAAAAATAATTAATCAAGTTGTGGGAGACGGGATTTTACTTCTATAAAGATAATTAATCAAGTTATGGGAGAGGGAATTTTACTTATAATTAATGCTAATGTAACCTTTTATATGTTCTAAGGTTTTGGTTCTAGAGGATTAGGGTTGATTACTCTCTCTCGAGTTATAATCATTCCCTAAATTGTAAACCCTAATAAAATTATAGACTTGCAATCTCTCAATTCACAAATTACCCATAATCCTAATTAGTTCTAAAGCTCTCTAATAAACAATCAGGTCTCACACGGGATCTCTCTTGATGAAATTACCTACTAGATTGATTAAGAGGTCAATTAGATCACCTAACTTTCGTTACTCCAATCTAATCACTTTTATCCAATTCACCCTCTTAGTTTATTACCGAAATATGCAAATACATCAATTAATCATAACACCCAACTAAAGTAAACACAAATAAACTAGATTGACACTCAAAATTGATATCCATGGAATCCATCTCAATCTTACACATTAAATGAATAAAAAAGTAAATGGAGAGGAAATGAAACTTAGGTTGGATGATTCGGGAGATAACCTATTTCGGGAAGCTTCGATGTTGAAACCCTCCTCTTCTTCTTTTCTCTCTCTCTTCTTTCTTTCTCTCTTTTGGGTTTCCAAATGTAGGAAGAATGTAGACTGCTCTCTAGGGTTTCATCATTATCCTTTTATATTCTTTTCCAATTAAGGTAACCTTAGTGTCTTTTTGGGGTTTGAAATGTCGCTCGAAAACTTAAATCTGAAAGTGACTCTGTGTTTGTTTGCACGTAGGCCACATCGTGGCTTAGTTATCTGCTCTTTGTCACAATCGTGGCAGATCCCCCATGATCGTGGCCATATGCTCAAGCTTTTGTCACGATGACGATCGTGGCCCTATATTGGTGGTTTTGTAAAGATCGTGGCAGGTCCCCTACGATGGTAGCCTTGTGTTTTAGTTCAGGTATCCTCTGAAACTCTTTTGAATGCCCTGAAATACTAATAAATTCATCATGACACCTCATATATAAATAATTGAAGCTCAAAAACATGTTCTCACTCAAAGAAAACTTAAAACACAAATGTTTATGAACTAACACAATTCTTAAGCTAAACATAACTAAACAATCAACTTAACCACTAAACACATATCAAATTACCTATAAAAGTACATTGCAATCTACACCTATCAACATCCCCACACTTAAACATTTGCTTGTCCTCAAGAAAAAATCAAATACAACTAATAAAATTCTATCACTTCATTTTCACAAAGATTAAAGCATGCAATCCCTCAAACTTTGGCCAACTCAAATGTTAAGATACTACACACATCATGACTAATTTTCAATGGTGCACATAAGTGAACTCAACCCATGAAACCATCACTCAAAGATAAGTATAAATTCAAAATGGACCTTCCTTATGGATTTCATTCATTTCTCTCAAGTGTTTGATGGTTAGTGTTTGCCTCAAACTTCCTATAGGAAACCATACTATCATAAGCTTACTAGTACACCAATTCCTCTTAACATTGATTACATGCAAGGATAGATCAAAAAGGCTTTGTTCCAAGTTGTAATATGGCTTGGGTTAAGGTGGGTTAAACAAGTTTTAGGGGTTTATCACAAGCATTTATCAACTACTAAATGTACAAAGGGATGACAAAGATAAACTTTTAAGATATACAATACTTATCTGCACTTATTAAAGCTACTATATGTTATTCCTTTTTCTTTTTACTTTCTTTTCTTTTCATTTGATTTTGTTTTTTCTTTTTTCTTTATAATAATGAAACAATGAAAAGAAAATAGTAACTATATGTCATGTCCTCTTAACTTGTGATTCCACTCTCAAGTATCGCTTAGCTAATGGGGTTTGTGGGGTTTAAATTTTTAAAATTAGGTGATTTCAAGAAACAGAAGGTTAAAGGCTCAATGGGGCTAGTAAGGGATAATAAAAGGGTAGGTCATATAAGCTAAAGGTTAAAGTAAGAAGGCCTTAATCATTTATATCAAGTATGCATCCAGTAGATTTAAACCGAATCAAAGCAAGTTTTGAAGGTAATTACCTAAGGAAGCATCACACAAACAAGGAAATGAAATGACTATAGAATGGAGTTATAAAGGCTCAATTCCTTACATAGGCTCAAATGAAAATCTATTATGCTTCTATACATTACCCCATTGTTGAAGTGTCAAGTTTTGAGTAAACTTATGCGATCAACTACTTTCATCACTCCACATGGTTCACTCTCCACTCAAGTAGCCTAATTTAAGTTCATGCATGCATTTTATGTAATAGCTGGTTTCCAAAACATTGCTAAGGGTTAGAACCTTAGACTACTGCACATAAGTTTTATCATTGAGAATTTATGTAATGCATTTCATTCACATGAATAATATTCACATACACACATGAGTCATGATTCAGGAAACATTACAAGGATAGTATACATAGCACCCCACTCTCATAGGGCATATTCCCGAGCATAACGATGATATTTGAGAACATACTTTACAAAGGTAGTATGCTAAAACAGTTAAACAATCATACTCATTGAAAAATTTTAACGCACCATAAGCATTTTAGAAAAACCAATAATCATTTATAGCCCATTTTATTCGTAAACATCCTTAGTCGCAAGTATTACAAATAATAAACATATCATTAGAAATTCAATAATCATTTGGGCCTATTAAAATTATAAAACTCTTCCAGTCATAAAGTCTTACACTTTACAATTCGCATAAAAATTGTACAATATTTGTGGAATACAATTTCAAAATACAAAAAGGATTGTAGATATATGCAGGTACAAACTAATCCCGAGCTCTATCTCTTATTTGAATGCAGTGGTTAGATTCAAGTTGGTCTAACTAGTTATCCCCTGAACATGAAAGAAAGCAATACAATTTTGATGAGTTTTGTAAACTCAATAAGTTGCCCATCATCGAGGGCTCACTCATAACACATAATATAACAATTTATGTACAATTCACATAACCATATAATTCATATTACTTTATTAATCATTATGTAGCATAATATATCACCTTATTTACTTATTTCATGTTCCTCATTCAAAATAATTCAAACATTACATTTCAATCATTTAAACATACATATCAATATATATGCAATGCTCATGAGACTCACTTTCTAATCTTTACATTGTTGTGACTGAGTGCCTATTTCATTGTTCCGTATCTATTTTGGATACCAGGCTCATCAATAACTGTCCCTTATCAATTGGGGATACAAGGCTCATTATATATAGTGAGCCAGAGGCTCTTACCATATTCTAAGCTTTAAGTTCTTTTTAACTGATAACTGTGGTCACAATTGCCTTTATCTTTTCATGTATAAATGTAATGAAATGCATCACATGTATTCAGTCAATCACTTGTGCTCAATTTTTCACATTCATATTCACACTTGCACTCACACTCACACTCACATTCATCATCAGACCTTAGTCCAACATTAAACAATTAAGTTAAGTATCACTTATTCTATCAAATTCATATACAATGAGTACTTTTAATATGATATTCATGCATCAAACACCTCGGACATTCAATGTCCGGAATCAACACATTCATATCATTTAACAATGTCTGAATGTGGTCGCTCTATTTTCCCTTTTATATCATGCAACACATGCACATTTACATATTACTAATTTGCACATTCAGATAAATACTCATTCATATGCATATGAATATGTGATATGTATAATGTATGCTCAATGACAATCCAGGTATATTTCCTAAATTCACATCTTATGATCATTCACACTTCATGACTCACATATGTCTAATTTGAAATTAGGCTAACACCTCATTTTTACAACATTATTCTAAGTCCATCATTCAATCATTCATCTAGGTCATTCTAACATTATAAGATCACAAAATATCCAATTTATCATTCATATTTACTTAACACACACCATTCATCACCCTAAACATATCACTCATTTAATCACTTATTCCATCATCAAACTAAGCTCATTTCAAGCTTCATTCAAGCCTAAATACATCATAGGAAAGTACCAAACCATTCGCTGTACCCAACCACACATAAAAGAAGCATATTCACCTATAAACCATTCCCACGATCGTGGACAACTTCCTAAGATCGTGGGTTTCATTGACAGGACGTTTATGCCCTCTTTTAGCATTCCCATGATCGTGGAAATATGCCCACGATTGTGGGATGCATTCATCTGAAAATTCCAGCATTGTTTCTTTCATTTTCCAACTTTTCCAACTTTGTTTTCAGGACAGGTTTTCAGGTTAGTTTTGTATGACCATTATGACATAGAAAATGAGGTATTTAAGCAACACCTTCTTCTAAACAAATGTTCCTATATGTCTTAAGTTTCTAAGGAAATATTGTTAATGCAGTTTGGTTCAATATTCTGCGAGTTATACTGAAAATAATAAAGACTATTCTCAAACTGCAACAGCACACAATACTCAACTTCAAACCAAATTTCAAAACCTTTAGGGATAGAATTCAAATTCAATTCCTTCATAAAAATTGTATCCATTTGTATCTAAGTTAATATAAATTAAAATTCATCCTATTTGGATATCTACAGACCAAGATGTGGCGAAAATATAAATGTCTGTTCAATGAAAACACTCCATATGACATATTCCAACACACTTCATCATCATTTTCATCCTAGTTCATCTCTTTTCAAGACATTCATTTGACCTTTTCTTTATCTTTAAACGCATTTTAGTTTACCTTCATAACAACTACCATAAATTCACATGATTACAAAAAAAAGCGAATATGTAAACATCAACCCTTTAAAAAATTTCCGCATTCTTTTTACAGCATCTTCATAATCATTTTAACTCAAAAGCATCACTACATCAACTTACGAATCATTACTCATCACATATATACAAAAGCAAGACATTTATATATTTATTTCCTCACTTACGGCTCAACACATATGCATCACCATTTTATGATCCTTTAACCTCTAACTATCATCATACATGTTTCATTTAACAAATCATAAGGAGTAATGCTATACAGTTACTTGATTAACTCAAAGCTTCTTCAATAACCATGAAACCCTAGCTTCTCCATGATACACGATCATCAACTTTTTTGGTGGAATAGAGTGGGTATTTTAGAGACAAGATGAAGATATAGCAAGGATCGTGAAGCATAAAGTGAAAGATGGTGGTGAGCCTCACTATAGGGAGAGTTGAAGGTAGAAATGAAGAAGAAGAGAGGAAGAAAGCATGGATTAACCAAATGAAAAACAAAAGATGGTATTTTACTGAAAATATCATGAGTAAGTTGTGTGGCATGGCAAGTGACACTTGGCACTTGCCATATGTCACCCCATATGGTTCTCAATGGGCCCTCTTTAATAACCAGTCCATTTGTCTCCAATTTCTATTCCATTGTCTCCCAATTTTCTACGACACTTGTCATTAAATCCTAATGTCCCTTATCAATAATTTTTGCTGTCATTTGACTCTTATTTCTACTACCATTTATCAATTGTCCTACCACTTAACATTTTTTTAGTCCCCAAAATACTCATAATTATTAGAATTTCTCCAAATTTTCACCAAAAATTCTAAGCCAACGATAATACTCACCAAATCAATTTTTTAAGACATTCAATATTCACATATTAATAACTTTAATAAAAATCATTCTTACCCTAAAAATGTCAAATGAGTGTATAAAAAGTCATTGAAATGTGTATGAAAATCAATCATATGAGTGAGTATGAAATGCATTTTTCTAATTTCTCATTGTCATTCCTCATTTACAAAAATCTAGGGTTCTAACCCTTAGTATGGAAATGAGATGTTACAATTCTGCCCTCATTAAGAAATTTCATCCTCAAAATTCTTACCAAATTATTCAAAAAGAAAGGGTATTGTTTCCTCATATGCTCCTCCGTTTCTGAAGTAACATTTTCACTTGAATGATTTCATCCATATAACTATAACAGACGGAAACATTTGGTTTTTTAGTTGCTTATTCAAATATACCTTTATCTTAACTGATTTCTCAGTATTTTCTCAGATTACTCGAAATTTTCACTTTTTGTGTCGATACACCTATGTCAGATGACATCGATATTTTCTAAACCTACTCACATGTAACACAGTATGAATCCGATACATCTTTTTGGGTAATACCAACCCATAAGCCAATGGTCCTATTCTCCTCAATAATTTCATATGAATCAATACAATTTGGGCTTAGTTTACCCTTTTTAATAACTTTAGCATACTTTACCAAGGTGGTACATTTAGAAACACTTTATCTATCTCTCTATATTCGTTATCTATGGTGTTGACCCACCTAACTCTTTTATCTTTCTTGAATCACTTAATTTCTATTATGGATCAGTTTCACTTCTCAATAGTATTTTGAATCAATTTTGAGCCTTTAACAATCTTTATGGCCTTTTCATCACAATATAAAGGCTAATGACACTTTGTTTCATACAACGCCTCACACAGCATCATACTGATGCTACTGGGATAATGATTATTATAATCAAATTCAATCAAACTGTATATCGATCTTATGTTCCTAGGAACTTTAAAATATAAGCTCCAAGTATATCCCTGATAGTTAAGATTGTTGAAAAATCAAACATTTAGTCACTTACTTCTTCATCTTTAGCCGCTAAATGTCATTTCAGCATATTATTTCTAGGATGTATAGCATAGGTTGCTATTTGTGCTTTCTCTAATAACCGTTTTGCTCAATCATTTGTATCGAGTACACATATATTTTACTACAATCACAAAATATAATTTTTCCTATTCAAACTCAAAATTCGGATTCACTTTTAGGTTGCCCAAAAATTTAACTCAACATTCTATGCTCTTTATTGTGCTAGATTTAGTAACCTTAATATCTAACTTTGTGCTACATTGCTATTGAATTTTTTGCTCACTGCATCAGATACAACACTGGCTTTACCAGGAAATTTTCATTTGTATAATCATAATCTTTAAATAGCTTTATTCATCATCACTATCTCATAATCAACTCTTTTTGACTCAATATTCACCTCAAAATTTAATGATCTGTATAAATCCGAAATGTTTCACCCTACACATAATGTCTCCATGATTTTCAAAGCAATTTTTATTGTAACAAGTTTTAAATCAGGTACCAAATAATTTAACTTATGAGACTTTAATTGTCTTGATACATATAAAATCACTTTATTATACTGCATTAGATTACATCCTAATCTCTGGTGTGAAACATCATTACATACTACAAAATCTCCAAATCTGGATGATATAATTACAACAGTGTTTTTAATTCTGCAAAATTCTTTTTACATTCATTAGTCCATCTGAATAACACATTTTTCCTCAGAAGTCTTGTCAAAGGGCAAGATCAGTAAAAACCCCTCGACAACCTCTAGTAGTATCCAATATCTAGCTAATTCAAGAAAACCCCAGATCTCACCTAAATATTCCTTAGAGTTTCTCACTTCATCATTACCTCTACTTTCTTTGGGTTTACCAATATGACATGTTCAGATACTATATGACCTAACATATTGCTTGATCAAGCTAAGATTCATGTTTCCAAACTTGGCATATGATTGTTTTTCCCTCATGATATGCAAGACTAACCTTAAGTGTTCAAAATGTTCTTCACAACTTTTCAAATACACTCAAAATATTGTCCATGATCACATTTGCTATTTGATCCAAACAAGGTTGGAACACTTTATTAATTAATGCCATAGACAAAGCTATTGTATTTATCAACCCAAATAGGTATCACCAAAGCTTAAGGAGTCCATATTTGGTCCTCAAAACTCTTAAGTGGCTAATTCATCAAATTAGGTAGTGTTATCTCATGTTCCTCTCAGTCTCCCAATTGACTCCCTTTCTTGAATGATTTTCTCCATTCATTCAATTCCATCTTATTTATATCGACTTATTCTAATATCAGACCACTCTTACTAGTTTCTCCACACATTTCAATTTATTCACAAGCCAGAATTTTCTGAACATAATCGTCAAACTTAATTTGTACCTTATGAATATACAAATATAGAGCACATTGTCGATCTAAGTTCCTTTAGAAATAGCAACATCTTCTCCAATTCATGAACCTAATAATGTAAATGGGTTACCTTTCGTCAACAAGATACTTATACTCTCTGTAGCATATTCAACTTCTTATGCTTGAGTCTCATATAGAAATAGGACTTCTATATTCACTTCTAATTTGTTTAATAGTCATTCATTTTGAGAAATGGAACATTGACGTACATGATATCATTCATTGAAAATCTCTATCAAAAGAAGATTTCTCTCCTCAATCATCTATACTCTTTACATAATTTTTATCAGTCAAATATATTAATCACCACTTAACAGCCATTCATAATACATCAATGAGATTAATTTTCAACTGTTCATAATATCTCAATAAGATTAATTTCTATCATATCTTACATGATCAGAATATTCTTCATAATAAAGATTAGTGAATCAATAAACATATTCATTTACTCTTATACTATGGTATAAACCATCAAGTTCATTTCATCTTATCAAGGGATGTATTTCTGTCAAGTTACCAATTAATATCTTACACTAATGATATGTTAATCTCAATTAAATCTGGATAACATTTCTCTTTTTGTGCCTGCCCACGATCGTGCTGGACCTTCCCAAGATCGTGACAAAAGCTCATGGAACTGGCCAGGATTGTGAGGGTTCTACCACAATCGTAATAGAACCAATAAATCTTGGCCACCCTACTTCTTTTTTTCCTTCCCTTTTCCTTGAATTCTTCACACATAGTAACATAATTTACATTCTTAATCTATCCCTGATTGATCATTATAAATGCTTTCATGCGCTACTCTGATTCATCTCATAAGTTCTACTATAGGGATCAAGACTTAAGAGCATTCAACAGGTCATAGATCACTTCCTATATCATCTCTAAGCATATAATACATAAGTGCTTAATAGTATCACTCGTCATGGTAGTCACATTATCATATATACACTTACAATAACAAATCAACTTAACCTTGAGGACTTCCACATATCTCATTATTATTTATCTCATCTTCCAACTATCATTTATTTCATCTTCCATATGCATATTCTCAATCGATTCAAAATTATAGATGCATAGCCTATCATGAATGTCTAATCTCAAATCCAGTGACATATTCTTATGTTAAATCATAACTCTTATCACATTAATCAAACAATTATTTCAATTCTAAGCTCAACCTCTCAATGTCATAATAAATTTTTGTTTTCATGCCACTTTGCTTGTACAATTTAAATCTTTTCATTTCTATCTTATCTCTATTTTCCTCAATCAATCTACGACAGTATATTCACATCTATTTCACATTCAAGGATATATCACCACAGTACAATAATGATGTCATATTCGATAATAAAACCATAATTACAAATGCATTAAATCTTTGTTTATCATATCAAACCATATACTATTTCTAATTTCTAAATATCTATATATTTTTAATTTGATCGCATTTTGATAGATTATCATCTTTGTCATTGTTTCTAACAACTCAATCCTTAATAAATGCTCATGTATTTGACTTGTGTAGATGTGACTCAGACTGGGGATCAGTTGCCACTGCATGCTATGACATGTCTAAAATGCATTTACCTTGACACATATTTTGAAAAATGCCCATGTAAGACATAAAGCCTGGGCTTTGATACCAACTTTGAAGCACTCCACTCTTATAAGGTATATTCCTGAGCAGACTGACGATATTTGAGAACATACTCTATGAGGTGACAAGTTAGAAAAGTCAAACGATCGTACTTATTACAAATATTTAATACATCACAAGCATTTCAGAAAAACCAATAATCATTTATGTCCTATTTTATTAATAAACATCCTCAGTTGCAAGTATTACAAACAATAAACATATCATCAAAAATTCAATAATCATTTAGGCCTATTAAATTTGTAAAACTCTTTAAGTCATAAATTGATTACACTTTACAATTCGCATAAAAACTGTACAATATTTGCAGAATACAACTTTAAAATACAAAAAGGACTGTAGATATATGCAAGTGCAAACTGATCCCGACCTCTATCTCTTATTCGAATGCAGTGGTTAAACTTCAGTTGGTATAACTGGGTATCCCATTAACCTGAAAGACTTGATGAGCTACCCATTATCGATGGCTCACTTATAACACATAACACAACAATTCATGTGTAATTCACATAATCACATAATTCACATTACTTCATTAATCATTATGTAGCATCATATATCACTTTATTTACTTATTCCATATTTCTCATTCAAAACAATTCAAACATTACATTTCAATCATTTAAGCATACATCTTAATGTATAAGCAATGTTCATAAGACTCACTTTCCAATTATTACGTTGTTGTGACTAAGTGCCTTTTTCATTATCCCGTATCCATTTTGGATACCGCGGCTCATCAATAACTGTCCCTTATATGTTGGGGATACAGGGCTTATTATACATAGTAAGCCAGAGGTTCTTACCATATTTTGAGCTTCAAGCACTTTTTCAATGGCAACTCCGGTCATAACTGCCTTTATCTTTTCATGCATTCATGTAATAAAATGCATCACATATATTCAGTAAATCACTTGTGCTCAATTTTTCACATTCATGTTCACATTCATCATCGAACCTTGGTCTGGCATTCAATAATTAAGTTAAGTATTACTTACTCTGTCAAATTCACATACAATGAGCACTTCCAATATGATATTCATGCATCAAACGCCTCAAACATTCAATATTTGAAATCAACACATTCACATCACATAACAATTCAATATAGAATTTAAGCAAACAATTAAACATGTGAGACTATCTAGGTTACTCACAATTTGCTCCAGACTTATTGCCTCGATGTCCTAGCAACGTTTGGATGTGGTCGCTCTATTTGCTCTCCTATATCATGCATCACATACACATTTACATATTACTAATTTACACATTCACATAAATACTCATTCATATAGATATGTATATGTGATATGTATAATGTATGCTCAATGACAATCTAGGTATATCTCCTAAATTCATATCTTATGATCATTCACACTTTATGATTCATATTTGTCTAATTTGAACTTAGGCTAACGCCTCATTTGTACAAAATTATTCTAAGTTCATCATTCAATCATTCATCTAGGTCATTATAACATTATAAGATCAAAAAACATCCAATTTATAATTCAACTTTACTTAATACACATCATTCATCTTAATTAAATCACTTTAGCCATCATAGATTCACTTTCATTCTCATAACATCTCAAAACTCCAGATTTAAGCACTTGGTGTATAACTGTAACATCCCCTCACCAATGGGAAGGGTAAAATAGTCATTTGGAATAGGTTATAAGTGCTTAAAATTGTATTGAC
>JAOQMS010054370.1:0-21189 GCA_027563885.1 Erythroxylum longipes | reverse complement strand
TTGGATTGACAAAACTACTTATTTTATTAAGAGTCCTAGTAAACAAATAAAATTAAATTATTAAGAAATTAAAAAAAATTATATCCAACTTAGTAATGATAATAATATACGTTTCCCAAAACTTTAAGTTGCATCGAACAAAGAGCAAATTGGATTGACAAAACTACTTATTTTATTAAGAGTCCTAGTAAACAAATAAAATTAAATTATTAAGAAATTAAAAAAATTATATCCAACTTAATAATGATAATAATATACTTTTCCCGAAACTTTAAGTTGCATTGAACAAAGATCAAGTCGTTCAATCTTTAGTGTCCCAATCTATTACTTTTCTTGGAATGGATAAATACAAATGTGCTTCAATTCATTTAACACTTTGTTGCACTCATATATTAACTTAGAATTCAAATTGCAAACCTTTGCAATTCTTGAACACCATTTCTGAATTAGTCCCACTAAGCTACTGTAAGACAATAAAAGACATTATAAATAAAATAAGCTGATGATTGACTTTTAAAAAGTATCAAAAGTGAAAAAATATGCATTTGGATTAAGTTTGTCTCTTTGACAAATAAAAATTGGCATCCTAAAATCACTAGAAGCATCCTTATAAATCTTCATTTATTAGCTTAGGAGATCTTATATCTTCTTATAGGCAACAATTGTTTTAATAGTTAATAGCATTCCTGTATTAGCTTCATCTTTCTTTGCAAAACTTGATTTGAAATAAACACTAGGATTCAAAGATGTCATAGTTGCAAACAACGGAGAGTAAAGTTTCCTTTTCCATCTCTCATTGATGATTGCAAGTTAAGGTGTGTATAAAGAAGGCCTATTTTTTATATTTTCCTTAATTGCTTCCTTTGCCCTCTCTATGGCATCATAAAAATAACCCATTATTTCTTGCTCATTACTATCAATTAGATGAAGTACCCTCACTAAAGGCTCATAAGCTTGGATGACAAATTGACATTGGGTCCTAGCATGTTCAAGTATAATTCTAGAAACCTCCAATCTAGCATAGACCTAATATGTTAAGATACAACGCACTTATCATTATAAACATTTGCCTCAACTCCTTCTTCATCATAATAAAACATTAAAGTGATAAAAAATTAGTTATAAATCTTGTAAAAGCAGGATGACATAAATTCCTACCATTGGTCAAATCCTTTATCATTAAATTCAGGATCCATATACGATTGTAGATCAACTTGGCCACCTTTTTTTTTTACTTTTTTATAATCTCATCAATAACAGGAAAATACCTAACATCTCTTATATTTTTCCAAGCCAATGCAATATGCAACTAAGAATTCAAGTAAAAAGAATTATACTTGCTTTGCGGTATTCTTCCAACTGCTATATAAGTGGAATCATTGTTAGTAATAAATCGAACAATTGGAAAAGAATATTTTCCAACAAGGCTAGATACAACAATAGAATTCAAAAACATTGTTCCCTTTGCAGAATGAACCAAAAAACATTGTTCACAATTTCTTCAAATATTTGAACAAAGTATTAACATTCCTAACAAGGCTAGATACAGCAATAGAATTCAAAAACATTGTTCCCTTTGCAGAATAAACCAAAAAATTAATAATAGGATCATTCTTATATTTATCTAACCATCACATATGATTGAACACCCCTAGGTAACCTATGAAATTCTTATTTTATCTAAATAAACTTTTATTTTATCAATAAAGCCTATAGTCATCAATTGAATGAGCTTTGTATCCTGAACCATGAGAGGTATAGTATCCGCTATAAGCTAATAATAATAAGATTACGTAACATTGAATTTTATACGTGAATCATACCACCATCTTAATGGCCATATTATGAGCTGCTTCTCTAGATTTTAAGGCACTACAAATTGAAGGCTAAGTTCTAGGAGTTGTTCACGGTACAAAAAAATTAGGTATATGTCTTCGTATTTTCCTAACATCAGGTGCAACATTTCCTTCTTATTGGGTAGGAATACTATCACCTTCAGCATCCCCACTTTCATCTTGACCACCACCAAAAGAACGTCCACTACCAATTTCATATTTCAATCTTTGCCTCCTATCTTTCTCATGCTGATACTCTTCAAGAAAAGTCATCACTTCCCTTTTAAATCATGACCCACTTTCTTACAAAGCACCACATCATCTTTGGATATAGCTAAATGTTTCTTTAATCTAGTGATTCCCCCACCTTTCCAATTCTCGTTACAATACAATCAAATAGTATAGTTCTTCATTTCATGAGCCAATCTAGCTTAAGGCCAAGTTGAATCATGGAATCTTCATATACCTGAAGCAACTGAATTATCACAGAGTACTTGAAATTCTCTTTATTTATTTTTAAAATAAATAAAGACATATGTTAAAATTAAATTGATAACTTTGTATCAAAATAAAGAACGTTTAATTTTATTATCAACTCCTATCACAAAATACATATTGATTAACTCAAAACTAACCCAAAAACACATATTTTATATAACTCATTTTGTATGATTAGATAATTCAACCATAAAGACATTCACTCACAATTACAACCTATTCAATTTCAACCATAATTCACAACTATAATTTTACAACCTATTTTATGTAATCACATTATTCAACTATAAACTAATATATTATTTGCTTATATAATTCAATTTGTAATTTTGATCATTATTTTGTTTTCTTAACTAATTTCAATAAATATGGTTACTGAAATCCTAATACCCAACTTTAATTTAACAATCTTTCATTCATTAATTTTAATCAACATCTTGGTTTCTTAAATTAACTCCATAGTCAAGAGTCAATATACATGATGCACTACAGAATTCAATTTCGTCCAACATAATTCACTAAGAACCAACAATTTAATATACAAAATTACTGCATAATATAAAGTCAGAAGACAATAATGCACAATTCATCATAAATTCACAATTCAATATTCATTTATCTATATTTAGTATTCTACAAAACAGAAATACATAATTTAATATTCAAATCTACAATCAACACAAATTTATATTTCAATATCCATAATCCATAAATTCCATAAAATTTATTGCTTTTTTGGCAACCTTCACTAAATCCCTATCTTAGAGTCATGGGGACTACAAAACATAAATATACAAATTTTTTCAACATTCATTGAATCACTATAGAACATAAATACACAATTTTTTGCAACCTTCACTGAATCCTTAGAGTGGTTTGGGTCAGGTCAATAGATCTGCATATGGATTGTGGTGTAGTGGTATGCAGCAGGTATAGAAGTAAATCGACAGGTGTGGGTGTGAGTCAGCAAGTGCAGGTGCAAGTTAAGGTACGAGGGCAGCTAGGTTTGGGTATAGCTGGGTTTAGGTGAGGAAGCAATCTACAGCTGACTAACTAACTGGTGTGGGACCGCAAGTGTAATAAGTGTGATGGGTTAATGGCTGAGGCAGTGAGTTGAGAGTGAGAGAAGTGAGAGAGGCATTATTTAAATGGAAAGTAGGGCGGGGATTAGGGAAGGGGTCAAGTTTAGGTTTAAGTAGGTTTAGTTAGGGTTAAAAATTTTTTAAATTTCAATTTAGTCTTTATTTTTTAAAAATTTGCAATTTAGTTCGGTATATACAGTATTTAGCACCAACTAGTGTAAAATCCTTGTAGAACACAACACAATATCGTGCCATTTTTTGGTTGATACCGACCTGTATGGTACGGTACCCATATCTTTGAATTATATGATGATAATAATTCTTGAGAAATTTAAAAATATATATAATTTGATTATAACTAGGAACAATTTAGGCAACAATCAAGTATCGACAGGAAAGAAATAGTCTTCATACTAATAAATGAATAAAGCATGTAATCCAATCCTTATTTGAGGTAAAAAAAAAAAAAAAGGAAGCTCACAGTGTGACCTAACAAACAAAAATTTGCAACTATGAGATTTATAGCAACAAGGATCATTTTAATTAGAGTTATAACAAAAATTGGTTGATGAAATATCAACAAGTTCATTCTAAACATGTTGTATAAGATTTCCAAATTGAAAATATAAATCATGAAGAACCTAGATCAAATTAGAGATATATAGTGGAAAATACAAGCCACAAATGTAATTTAAATCATACACTGTCCAAACCTTAGAACAAATCATAAAGGATTAAAGAAATGATAAGATGAATGCAACATGATTAGGTAATTATATTGTAAATAGTAAAGATAAACTAATCACACATTAAAGACATAATAAATTTCACTTAATAACTTATTGAACATAGTCCATAATATGAAAAAACTAAAACATGTTAAAAGTTATGCCTAATGTGGAAATGACTTTTCTTAACCACACATCCTTCATAAAGTAATTAGGAATAACTAGCATCCTGATAAACTAAACACACCAAGACTGAATGACTTTTTCATGACTAAAATGAAAGAAAACAAAACAACTATTCTTAACTATCCCAAAGATAAGATATAACACTAAAACTTTAGGAACAAAGTGAAATAAAAATCATAATTTCAAATAATCTTTTAAGTTAAGATGGGAAAACAACTATAGAGTATAAGTGAAAAGCAACCTTAAAAACATCATGTAAAACAAAAAGGGCAATGTTTTATTCTGTTTGAATGTTTTTGGTGTTGTGAATGAAATATAATAATGACTTTAACTAAGAATGAAATATATCAATGAAAAATATGGAGATATAGATGCTAAAATACAGGAGCTAATTAAAAAGATCATAAATAAACAAATTAAAAGCTTTTAACTAACACTTGTGGAATATAGTTATGCAAAATAAAAGGAAAAACATGTAATTTTTTATAAAATTATAAACATAAACACCTAGAAAAAGAACCATTATAACTTCAAAAAATAAAAACAAGGTAAAGATAAAGGTATGGCAAACTTAATAAAGCAACAATTATAACTATAAATGAACATAATATAACAAGAACATTTGAAGAAAAACATTAATTTAAATAATGAAATTAGGATCAATGATATTCAAAAACATAAAAGCTAAAGGTAAATTAGAAAAATCACCTTATAATCAAACCATCACTTAGAATAAAAGAAAAATCTAATAAACAAATCTTTAAGCCTAACAACCACACATAAAAACCTAACAAATATAAGTGAATAGGCATTTTAAGAGTAAAAAAGATAGGAAAGGCATAAGAATGCAAATAAATTTTATAAAGAGAACATGAAATAAGCAAAGATGACTTTGGATTATACCTTTACAGTGGCATAAATCTCTTCTATTTACCAATATCACTTTTCTCTTAATCTATTTAGCTTCTTTTATAATAGATTTCTTTTGTATATAATCTATCAAACCTAAAAATAAAAAGAAATAATAACTAAAATCACAAGTATAACCTTTAAAATTAAACAAGCATCCTTGAAACTAAAATAAACATATTAATATCAAACTAAAACGCTATAAATTAAAAGAAAGGAGCACGCTAAACTAAATCATATCAAAGTCAAGATAAAAGGGGGTGGTATATGGTTTCTCTTAAGCTATAGATCCTTAAAATGGTATTTAAGAAGAATTAGCGGTATGTATATCGTCCTTTAAATCCACCATCTTCTATGAGTACCTTCTTGACCTAATTCTTAAAAAACAACCACTTCTTAAACTTTCTTTCAATATATATGAAACTCTTAAAATAGCATGAGGAATGTCAACAAAGTAAAGAAACTCGAACAAAATTAATGAGGATGGTGAAAGAGTCACTTTTAGTGCATGACTCACATCTCTAATTTCTTGGGTTCCTTTTATTTCCATAACTAGTAAAAAATAATAGATAAGGATGAGTTAAATTGTGATTCATTGTTGAAAACAATTAAATAAACTTGATCTAAACTACAAAAGTTCTACATAATATGGGATGTTTCTTAGCGAGTTAGAAGATAAGAGAAAAGCAAACTAAGGATATTTTTTAAGAATAATATACTACCAATCAATTATGTTAAACATGTGAGGTTATAAACTATGGTTTTTTATGGTAACAAAACAAGTTACTTTCAATGTTTCTAAATTTGTTGATATTAGTAAGGTAATTCTTCAAATATCTAAACGAAAGATGAAATATCAAATTTAATGGAATATAAAAGTGATAAAATAAAGAAATTGAATCAATTGAGCAATCAAAGGATGAACAAAATAAGCAAAGTGTATAATGTACATAATTCAGGAGAGCTTTTAAGGATATTCAAGTTAAGTGGACTAAGATTGGAGCCATTTCTTATGCAACAAAGTACTATAATCTTTCTTATAACGTTATCTTGGTCACTTGAGTTAAATGAGAGCTCAAATATTGATAGTCATTTACATATAAAGAATAGTGCATAAATCCTTTCATAATCATTAAGAAAATTTATTTTGAACTTTAAAGTAAACCTTTGGTCTTAAAATAAACTTTTAAGAATTTTTGAAATGGTTTTGAATTAATTTTGTGTTAAAGGATGCGTATTTTCTTTGAAAAAACTTGGAAGTTGAAGTTTTCATATTATTTTTTAAAGAGTTTTATTAGCTTAAGGATTTTGGACTATTTCAACCCCGACTTTAACCTAGAGCGTCCAAAGTTTAAATACATCATTATGAGACAGATGCAAGAGCTTTAGAGAGTCTTAAAAGGAGAGACTTCACATCAGCCAATTCCAGAAAAACCTAGAGAGAAATCAAGAGATTGAGGAAGGAGACAAAGAAAGAGAAACACGGAGAAGAAGCTTGAAGCGACGTATTTCCTAGAATAGGTGGTTTCCCGCTGTCACTACCTTCGTAATTTCATTCCCGACATATTTTTCGATTATTTCAATTTTATTCATGTATAGAATTGAAATAGGTGTTGAGAATAGGTTGTGTTGAATGTTGAGTTTTTGTTTATACTCACCTTTGGGATTTTGATTTTTGAGATTAATAAAGTTTGATTGATTTTTTTTATTGATTTAATTGTGATTTAATTCTGCTCTTAATAACTTGGCAATAGACTGAGAAGGTGAGCCAAATGAAAATAATAAATTGGGCTAACGAGAGTTAAGTGATTTGATACATAAAGAATTGAATCAAACCGGTAGAATCGTGTAACGAGAGATCAAGCATAGGTTTCCAGTAAGTTATTAGACAATTTAGAACTAATTTAGGTTTTGGGTCAATTGTGAATCAATATATCACAATTCCGTAATTTAAATTAGGGATTATCAATTAGGGTTAAGAATTATAACTCGAGAGAGATTAATTCACCCTAGGACCGTCTAGAATTATTAATTCGATAATTGCAGAACTGATTAGGTTTTTGTTAATTTTGGATTAAACTCCCCTTTCCCTCACTTGATAGTTTCTAGGTTGTTTTTGGGATTGGTTTGTATGACTTGTTATCTTGTTTAGATTTTTGCAAATCAATTCTTGAAATTAATTATTTGATTGGTTTATTTTCTGCATTAGTTATTTATTTTGAATTATTGTAGTTTAGTACGACCTTAGATTTTAGGACTAGCTTATCCCTCCTCATAGGATCGACACTTTAGGTACTACGTGAATGACCCGTGCACTTGTGATATTATCGAGGTTAAAATTGTAAAACCTAGCACACGTAAACCTACCATCAAGTTTTTGGCACCATTGTCGGGGAGGTGATTAGTTTAGTTCTTTAAGCTAAATAAAAAATTTTGGACGTAAGGTAGAGGCACATCAAGATTTCTTAGAGTAAGGATGAGACATTTGAAACATTCAATGCTAAGAGGAGATAAAAGGAACGATCATGGAGGATGTATATTATAGGGAGCAAGGGGCATTTGCGGAGTTCAATGAGCCCTAATTTGGATAGGGAAGTCATCATCCTTATAGTAACCCGTACACTTCAGGGTGGAAGAACCACCTCAAATTCTATTGGTCTAACAATATAGGGAATCACTTAGGACATCAAGACCTAGTTGAATTTGAATATGATGAATCCATTTCATAGCATTCCAAGCTAGACAAAATCATTGATAAGCTCACGGATATGGAAGAAAACCAAAAGAGATTGGAAAAGAAGTTTGAACAAGTAACAGAAGATCATGCATCTTCTATTCACAATCTAGGGGTTCGAATAGGCTAGCTCTCCAGGGAATTTTGTAAGAAAAGTGTGGAAAACTATCTGCACAACATGAAAGTAAATTCAATAAAGTTATGTCACGCTATCACACTTAGGAATGGGGTAGAGCTAGAAGAACCAGCGAGAAATCAAGCTAATCCCGACCTTTTAAAAGACCAAGAACTCAAGAAAAAGGATGAAGGAAAGGATGGAAAGCCCTCATACTATCTGCCAGGTCTTAGTACACCATGTTTAAACATCAAAAAATCTATAATAGATGTCCATGCAAAGAACACTACCGTTTGGATTAATGATGATGAAGAGACATTCAACATGAACAATGTATTTAAGAATCTGAAAGTTAGTAGCTCATTCAGGATAATTGGTGTGTTCGAATCTTCTGGAAAACAAGAGGACGAAGAACAGATGAAAACAAACATCGAGTTTGAAAAAAGTATGGAAGCCTCTGTTTGGGAAGTAGAAGAAGCTGAGGAAACGAAGGTGATTAAAGACGGAGAGCAATTCACCTTCATATAGGACAAACCATTGGATTCGATGGAAGATTCAGGGAGTTTCATTATTCCCTATTTTATTGACAATTTGTTAATAAGAAGGACATTGATGAAATTAATTGGTTTTTTCAACCTTATCAATATTGTCTTTTTGATCATTTTACAATTTGTAGCTTACTCACAAGCTACAAAACTGATGTTGAACGAGGAGGGTAGAAGTAAGCCACTCATAATTGATCCTGACTGAGTTTTAAAGGATGAAGGTCAAGCTAATGACCATAAATTAACACGTTTAGTAGTTAGATTTAAATTGTTGTGTGATTAGGTTTGTTTTAAATTCTTAAATAAGTTTGAATGATTTGGAACAGTTTGGGTTGCTAATTCTTTTTCTGTTTGAATCACTTATAAGATAGGGAAACACTCTCGATGCCAAGCAGATTTGGTCTCAACACTATCGTCATCACCACCTCTATCACCATAAATAGTTTCGTGTTCTTACCCTTTTCTTTTCATTTTTGTTAGTATTTTATTCTTATGTTTTTTGTATATTGCGTTTTATTTCCCCCTGGTGTGTCTGTGTACCTTTCGATAATGTGTTGTTCAAGTGTGGGGAGGGTTGTATGTTTTTACTTTGAGTGTGAATTTTACATTTTGTATGATAGTTTGTTTAGGTTGTATGGTGTGAATTGTTTGAATGTGTCAATGGCTTAGATTGAGTGAAATTTATTTAATTTTGAACATAGTCTAGTGGGTTGTAGATGGTCATTAGCTCGAAAAATTAGTGAATTTGGAGTCTTTGGATAAGTGTAAATTTAGCACCCTATAGGTTGTCACATTCATTTATAATTTGAGTCCTTTTTAACTTAAGTAGCTTAACTAGTATTTTTTTTCATAGAGATGAGTAGCTTAAACAACAAGGTGAGCAATAATAAAAATTTATTAAAAAATTGTATATTTTGTTAATAAATCACTATTCCGCTGACCTTCGGGTTATGAATAGAGCTAGTAGCTAGTTGAAAACATGATAATAGCTGAGTAACCGGATCGACACGCATCGCAAATGTGTGCCTTCGCGTCAAAAGGCTATAATGATGTTTTAACCATGCTGTCTAATAAAAGGACTTAGTCGAGTAACCGGATCAACATTCATCACTAATGTTTGCCTCAGAGTAAAAGACTTAATCTGTGTTTTAAAAAAAGTGTTTGTAATAAAAAATCTACTAGACTTGTAATAAGCTTGAATTTTCATGAAAATGTACTTAGGAACAGTTATAGAGTCTGAAGGACCAAAGAATTATTAATGTGTGTGTACAATTGAAAAAGGTAATTGAATTAGTACTTAGATCCTGATTAACTTGTATATTTAGTTCAAAGCCCTTAGACATAGATTTTACATGTTAATGATTAGATATAACTTGTCAGATTGTGTTCAAGATTAAATTTATTTCATGAAGTTACAGCCATTACCTCATTTTTGCATTATGTGCTTCGTGTTTATTGTGTTTGTTATGTTTGTTGTTTTGTTTGCTTGAGGACAAACAAATGTTTAAATCTAGGAATGTTGATAGTTGTCATTTACATTGTGTTTTAGGGTTTAATTTATTATGTATTTAGTATGAATTTGAAAATTAAGTGTATATTTAGGTTTTAATTGTGTTAGTTTGTGTGTTTAAGTGTTTTTATGGGTTAGTATGAGTCTTTGAGCTTAATTGTTATAGTTTTGAGGTACCTTGATGTGTTTGTTAGTATTTTAGGGTAAACATCAAAGAACAAAGAAGTTGCAAAGAGTTTTGGGCCAAAAAAATAGCCCACAATCGTGGCACAACAAGCCACGATCATGATAGAGAGGGATGAGCTGGGGTAGCCAGGCCACAATTGTGCACTTTGGGCACAGTCGTGACAGAGAGCTTAGATCCAGGCCATGATCGTGGCCCACACGATCGTACACTCTAAGAGACGATTATGAAAGAAAGGTTTAGGCACTGGCCACGATTGTGGCAGGCGGGGTCATAATCATGGCTTGCGTCGGGCTGAAGCAAAAACTCGAATTTTCTAAGATTTTTCGGACCGTTTCAACCCCGACTTTAACCTAGAGCATCCAAAGTATAAATACATCATTATAAGATAGATGCAGGAGCTTTGGAGAGTCTGAAAAGGAGAGTCTTCACATCAGCCAATTCTAAAAAAACCTAGAGAGAAATCGATAGATTGAGGAAGGAGACAAAGGAAGAGAAACATGGAGAAGAATCCTGAAGCTACGTACTTCCTAGAACAGGTGGTTTTCCACTGTTGCTGCCTGCAATTCCATTCCTGATGTATTTTCTAGTAATTTCAATTTTATTCATGTATAGAATTGAAATAGATGTTGAGAATAGGTTGTGTTGAATGTTAAGTTTTTGTTTATACTCACCTTTGGGATTTTGATTTTTGAGATTAATAAAGTTTGATTGATTGTGTTTTTTTATTGGTTTAATTGTTATTTAATTATGCTCTCAATAACTTGGCAATAGACTGAGAAGATGAGCTGAATGAAAATAATCAAATTGGGCTAACGAGAGTTAAGTGATTTGATAGGTAAAGAATTGAATCAAACCGATAGAATCGTACAGTGAGAGATCGAGCATAGGTTCCCGGTAGGTTATTAGACAATTTAGAACTAATTTAGGTTTTGGGCCAATTGTTAATCAAAGGAGGTGAGTTGGTACTGACATGTACTCAGACAGACATGCACTTTAGGCCTACCGAATGTTTGGGAAGGCATGGCTCTTACTAGAGGAATTGGAGCATAAAGCTTAGTGGGCAATCAAGACTAAAAATATGATTCTAGATGAAGCAAAGGGTTAAAGAATGTTGCAGATTTCATAGCTTGATGAGCTCCGAAATAAAATCTATAAAAGTGCAAAGATTTAGAAAGATAAAACTGAGGATATGCACAACAAAATGATCTTTCGAAGAACGTTTAAACTTGAAATGAAAGTCTTGTTGTTCAATTCAAGTATGAGGTTATTCCCTAGGCAATTAAAGTCTCATTGGAGTGTACAATTTCAAATCGTCCAACTGTTTCCGTACATGGTAGTGGAGCTTTTAAACTTGAAGACAAATGAAAAATTCAACGTTAATACCCAAAGAGTGAAACTTTACTTGGAGGAATTTCGAGGAGCCAAAGTCATTGAAAGTGTCCTCATTTCTGTTGCTTGATGGGACCAATTCTAGCTAATAAGATGTTAAAGAAGCACTTAATGGGAGGCAACCCATTGGTTTGCAATTCTTTTGATTATTTTTTTTGAACAATTTTAATTTTAGTTTCATTTTTTTAGTTTAAATTTTTTTGAGTAAATTTGATTTAAAATAGGTGTTTTGATTTGTTGATTATTTTTTATAAGATGCAGGCACATTTAAAGGAAAAGGAAGTTTTACTGTATTTCACAAAATTAAACACAAGGAGTTGCTTTGGCCATGATTCATCAATTTCTTTAACCAAACACAAGATCAAAACCTGTAAACTTGATTGTGCCACACTTTATTAATGTCGTGTACCTCACAAAAACCCTACGCTGACTTTACCCTATCTTTATATGTTTGGTACAAGATAGCTGGAAGTAAGGCTTTGTATTGAACTATGCAACGATGGAAATCAGGTTTTACTTAACTCTAGTTATTTCCTTTTCTATCTATACATGATCACATTGAGGACAATGTGATTTTAAAATGTGCGGTATGGGATTTATTTTCAACTTGTTTTGTTTACTGTTTGTTTAATGTTTACAAGGTTTTTTCTTGTTTTTCAAATTGTTTAATGTTTATGCTTTAGTGCTTTTAATCAGATTCTCGATAAATGGCTTTAAAAAATTTTGAAGCAAGAGTTTGAGAATTGAATAGAATAAGTACTAATTGTCAATTTGGCTGGTCATTCTTTTGCATTACCTTAAACAATTGGTGAGAAGTTGAGCCTTTAAGACTAAATTTCAAATGGTTATTCTTCTGAGTGAACATTCTTGATTGATATATTGTTAGAACTTACTTAGGTATGCATTTCAAGATTACATAAAAATTGTCATTGAGCATTATAATAATTAAGGCAACTAAGTCTAACCACTTAACTTAAAAGGCTAACCTTTTATACATCTTTAGTGAGCCAATTGTTAGCCTTTTGCTATGTTCTTTCTTTTACACAATATTATGAGCCATAAACTGTTTTATCATTTTGTCTCAGTTTGTTTGACCTCCATTAGGAACAAGAGCACTTGAAGAATTTAATGATTGAATCGTTGTATAAATTAAAGTGTGGGGTTAATTTGGTATTCTTTATTGTTTGGGGTTGAAAATTCTTTTGAATAGAGTACCTTGGTTACAATTGTGAGTCCTTTTGTTAAAAAAATTTATCAAAGAAAAGAAAGTTGTTGTTCTATACAGCCAGGTGACAATAAGCTTAACTATGGTTTTTGCAATAATATTTCTCGAAAAATGAATAAATAAAAACAAGAAAGAAAATAATACAAGAGGGACCGGATCCTTAAATTAAAAGGAACTATAGTAAAAGGGTGGAGATGTTTTAAAAAAATTTGTGTTTGGGATTTGTGAAGTAGTAGTTATGCTTAGTTGCTTGATGCTTATAATTGTTATTATATTTAACGAGTAACGCACTTTTCCAAATGACATACCTTTATCCTAGCACCATTACAACCAAATGAAAACACCTTCTGATTGGTGCTTAGTGATGGAGATTTGATTAATAAGCAAGCTTATAGAGATATACTTTTGTTGAGTGTAAAGAGTGTAAACACTTCCATAATCAAACACTTGAGAGATGTTGTGAGGAACTGACATTTTTTGGTATGTATGGAAGGGCTATTGGATTGGATAAGTATATGTTTTGTTTGATTTGAGACTAATTGTGGAAATTATTAAAAGGTTCAGCTTGATTTTATCTGATAATTTTTGAACTTGATAAAATTCTTTCTTTTTTCTTTTTCTTTTCCTTTAACTTTGCTTAGGAACAAGCAAAGCATTAAGTGTGGGGCAGTTGTTATAATATATAGTGTTAGATTTTGGATAGTTTTTGTTTAATTTTTAATCTTTTCTAATCTGATTATTCAAGATTATTGTTAGGCTTTTGTGTTTAGGTTGAGCTTTAAGGACTTGAGGAGAAGACTTTAAAAAGATCAGAGATAGACAAAGTACATGACTAATTGGACTAAACTTGGTCATGCATTCTTCTAGGAGAACGTAATTCAAGCAATAGAAGACAGATCAAGACACGACTTAGCAACATGGCTATGTCAACAATCTGAGTATTTTAGATATCCATAGTTTTTAACATAGATGAAGAGTCTTAATCTAATCATGGTCTTTAGAGAATATTTAGAGGGCATCTTAAGATTTTATGGAAGCCCAAATTTGTAGTTGTTCAATTCATTTGGACCAACAACTGTTTGTTCAAAGTTAAAATTATTTCTGCAGAATTGGAAGCCTGACCACTGTAACTTTACATGGACATATATAAGGCTTATGAGTTCCAAATGAGGTTATTCAAAAGATCAAATTCAAGCCAACATCATAGGTCATAATTCCTATATAAAAGTGTTTTTTTGAGGGGATAAAAAGGATGAGAATGAGATACAAAATACGTCCTAGCCCAATCTAATCTTTACTTGGTTTTTGGGCTATAACTTCAGCTACAAGACTTTATTTTAAGCAAAAGAGGATCCATTGGAAAGATAAGAAGTGGAGCCACAATTTATGTGCAGAGATTATGACCTAAATATGTAGACATTGAGGTCAAAAATGAAGGAGACGTATCGAGATGGAAATAAGGTTCCAGACGTAGCTTAGGAGAGTAAATGTGGGATGCATAAGATAGGAGATATTTCTTCATTCTTTCTGATTTGTTTTTTCTTTAAAACACTTATCTTTGTGAACAAATTACTAGGAATCAATTTAGTTTTGTCATCAACATTGATTGAGAGCTGGAGAAAGCAAACGAGTTTCACTTCTAGTCATCATTCAAGGGCTCTTTTGTTCTCTATTCTTTTGGTTTGATTTCAGATTTGTCTTGTTTCAATTTATTCTTAATACAATGGAATCTACTAGCTTGAATTCAACTAATATGAGAATTAACTTCATTTTGATGATGAGCTAAATTATTCCTACTTAAGGTTTGCATATAGATTTAATTGAATGTCTTGATTCGATAATTCCCATTAATATATATCTTTCATGGATTTATTGTGTTGAGTTGAATGCTAGGTTAATAGATTGGCCACCTATTAGTCTTAAGATATTGAGTGAAGAATCAAAAGATGAAGCTTGATATTGGAACTAAACAATCAATTACCCTAAGAATAAATTAAAAATATAAGTTTTAGGGATTGCTTAATTCGTAACTTTAAACGATTGGTAATTGTTAATTTATGAATGTGAGAACTATTAAATAGATAGTTGCTAATTTAATTAAAGAGAGGAAAAAACTGCAGATTATATTACTGGGAAGTTTAAGAATTTAGGCTTGAAATTGGATTGAAGTGCAAACTCTAGGTTATCTTTGAAAGGTTTATATCAATTCCATATAGTTCATTCTTTTGTTTAATTTCACAATTTCAGGACCTATATACCTTCTTGAATTTGATTCTTTAATTTCTTGTTTTTAATCAAGTTATTACAATTAACTTCTTTATGAGACGACCTTGGGGCGTACACCATATAATGCGATAACCTCGTATACTTGTAAGTGACACGTTTAGGTAGTGTTAAGTAGAGCGCAACAACCTCCAAGCTATCTACATTAGTATAAAAGAATTACACTTGTAAGGTTCACTATAACACTAAAGTCATATCTTACTTCATAAGCAAAGTTATATATTACTTGTGTATTCAATTTTATTATATAAGTGATATTTTTGTATATGAGGAGTGGATAATACTCTATTGAGAGCCTAGATAGTTTTAAATAAAAAAACTTTTTGAGCTATAAGAGTCTTCTAGAAGCTTAAATATTACTATGGCCCACTGATTAAAGAATCAAAGAACAACAAAAAAAAGATATAAAGTCAAAACATGCCTCAAAATAGAGGTGAATGTGAGTTATGTTATAGACCAATCACCTATTGTCAATGTGGAAGTGGAAATAAAGGGTAATGATAACAAATTTGTAGCACATGTTCATTATAAAAGAAATTGAAAAAAAAAAGATGTAAGAAAAGCACATGCTTATAAGAATTCAGATGAGGTTAAAGATAAATCCACAAATAAGAGTATTACATTTTGACAATCCTCTAAGTTTGCAAAATAACGAACCATACAAAACCAAATATTGATCAAAAAATGGGAAGGTAGAAACAAGAAAACAAGATATTAAATTGCATTTAGGGTTGTTTAGTGGATGACGTTAGGGAATAGATCCATGACAACTTTACTTAGGGAGGTGATAGAGATTTTAAAGAAGACATTAAGGTTTGACATATTAAAACAAATATTTTAAATTTATTTTTAAATTATAAAAATCCTCTTCAACATTTAGGGTCTGGGTTTCTAAGCTATCATGTCACATTAAATGGGTTAATAGCCTAGTCATGCACAACTAATAGAAATGTCGCGAGGTTAAGTTTGATAGTAGAAATAATATTAATTTATAAACATTGAAATGTAAAATAGTACAACAGATAATGACAAGAATTAAGTTAAACTTTTTTTTATAAAATGTTAGTAGGCGTTTACACCTTTGACCACACTTTTAGTTTAATATAGTTTTATCTTCTATTTTAAACTTAGTTATTTTAAATAGTAACATACACATGCACACATACACACACAAGGTAACAAGACATAAACCTTCTATATGGTTTAAGAAATTAAAAAAATCTTTAGTCTATAAAATTCTTTAAAAAAACTCTTGATTTTTAGTTTTTTAGGAAAACTCATTCTCTTAAACTTTGGTTATAAAATAACATTTGATTAGTCCATGTGTAATGTCCATATCATATGCGTTTCTTTATTATTTTTAACGACATTATAAAAGAATGAGTTTTTCTGAAAAATTAAAAATCATAAGGAGTTTTATAAAGAATTTTAACTATTAGGAATTTTTTTTAATTTCTTAAACTATAGGAGAGTTTTACATCCTTTACCTATATATATATATAATTACAATCAGTAAAAAATATTATGATTTTTGTTTGAACATTTTAATATTAAACATATAAGTTTTTAAAAAACTTCATAAATTTTTGGATATGAATTTTCATGATGGATTTTATCAACCTGATCCACATATAGCCAGTAAGTTATTACAATTTCCTAATGAAAATATCAACATAAAGCAAATCCAACAGTTCCTTGGAATTGTTAATTACATTAAAGATTTCTTGTCACATATGGTTGATTATACAAGTTCCTTACCAAAATTGTTAAGAAAGAATCCATCACTATAAAGTAAAGATCAAATCAATGCTTTCTATTACCTAAAGAAAGTGAGTTAGCATCCACCATCTTTAAGAATTTCTGACAAAGGCCAATGCATCCTTTAGATAGATGCTAGTGACCATTATTAGGGTGTCATGTTGATAGAAGAGATTGATGAGAAACGACATTATTATGGTCATTCTAGTGGCCAATTCAAGGAATAAAAAATGCACTATCACACCATCTATAAGGAGATATTGGCGATGAAAAAGGACATTGAAATTTTTGATTTCCACCTTATCCCATACTATTTTATGATGGAATCATCCCATACTATTTTATGATGGAAATGGATAACATGTCCTTTCTAAAGATTATTGAACGTAATAATAAGATGTTACCTAACAAATAATTGCTTCATTAGCAAGATTGGTTCTCTAACTATAAATTTATAGTCTGCTATATCAAAGGTCATCACAACATTCTTGTTGATTTTATCTCCAGACCTAGAAAACTCAATTCCTCGCTCACATCCGAAGAAAATCAATCTCTCTAATCCTTCAAATTATGGATTTTCCCTTTTCTGCTAGAATTAAGAAATATTTCCCTCCAGTCACCAAAAATCCTCCACAAACACTGAATGAAATTGTTGTTATCCTCTCCAAAAGTATTTTTTATTATCTTCACCTTGTCCTTATCAACCTGAAGATTCTTCTCCTCATCCATATCTTTTTGATATATTAATACCTTATCGTATCTGTAGCACCCCACTCCCATCTGACACGTGCCTGTATATCCATCAGACATTCGAGCACATACTTGGTGGAAGCAATGCGCTAGAGCAATCACATCACTTATCATGGCATTATAATTGAAACACAAATACTCAATATCTAAAACTCAATTCCTCATTTTCATTTCATAAAAACATAGTTACATTGTAGCATTACACTACATGATCCATATATATACAACATCAAAACTATAAGAGTCTACTGCTCTTTTACACATTTTACATAAAAGAGGAATTATACAAAAATTCTGTCTAGATCCTTGAGTCTCAGCTGACTGACCTTTAAGTCATTTCTTCTATCTAAAAGCAATACTAGGCTTCTTCTAAGTTGTCTTAGAAGCTAAGTCCCCTCTCTCGTACCTTAAAAGTCAACGTTGCAATTTTGATGAGTTTTACAAACTTAGTGAGTTAACCATCTTCAATGGTTCACCTATATCACATAACACAAACAGTTCATATTTTAAATTCACAGACAATTCATATCATCATATATAATGCACATCATTTCACCAATTATCATATAGCATCATATATTGCTTTATTCACTTATTTCACATCTCTCATTCAAAAACAATTCAAACAATATATTTCAATCATTTAAATATACATATCAAATGTATATGCAATATTCATGAGACTCACTTTCAATTATTACGTTGTTGTAATCGACTTTCACTGTCTCATATTCATTGTAGATGCTGAGCTCATTAATAAATGTCCTGTATCCGTTGGGGATACTGGGCTCATTATACATAGTGAGCCAGAGGCTCTTACCACATTCTGAGCTTTAAGCTTTCACTGGTGACGCCGGTCACAATTGTCTTTATCTTATTATGCATTCATGTAATGAAATGCATCATATGTATTCAATTAATCACTTGTGTTCGAACATTCAAGTTCACATTCACATTCACATTTACATTCACATATCATCGGACCTAAGTCCAACATTCAACAATAATGTTGAGTACACTTATTTTGACGAATTCATATACAATAAGCACTTCCAATATGTTTTTCATGCATCAAACGCCTCAGACATTCAATGTCCGAAATCAACACATTCACATCATATAATAATTCAATACAGAATTTAAACAAACAATAAATTAGTGTGAGACCATCTAGGTTACTCACAGTATGCTCCAGATAGCTATTGCCTCGATGTCTTGGTAACGTCTGGACATTGTCGCTCTAATTGATCTTCTATATCATGCAACACATACACATTACACATTACTATATTACACAATCACATTAATACTCAATCAAACACATATGTATATGTGTTATGTATAATGCATGCTCTTTGATAATCTTGAACATATGTCTCAATCATTCGAGCATTTTCATTTGTATAAGTCTAGCTTATTCTTAGGATTACACCTCATTTGTACAAGATTGTTCTAAATTCATCATTCAATCATTCACTAAGGTTATTATAGCATTAAAAGATCATAATATATCCAATTTATCATTCATCTTTACTTAATGCACATCATTTACCTTCTTTGGATCACATTAACCTTCATAAGTTCACTTTCACTCCTATAATATCTCAATTTTCCAGATTTGAACACTTAATGTATAACAATTCATTCTTATGTTATAACCTCTATCATCACCCTAAACATATCACTCATTTAATCACTTATTCCATCATCAAACTAAGTTCATTTCAAGCTTAATTCAAGCCTAAATGCATCATATGAAAGTACCTAACCATTTGTTGTTAGACCCCGTTATCGGAGTCTAACTCCTACTTGCTCTGATACCACAGTTGTTAGACCCCGTTATCGGAGTCTAACTCCTACTTGCTCTGATACCACACCTGTCGACCCCGTTTCCGAAGTCCAACTCACATGCAGAATATCTTAATACGTTAGTTATCTCCCAAGGAGAATACCTTGACCCTTATAGGATTATCTACTCAAAACTCCCCTTTTTTAGGCTCAACTCAGCTCTTAGAACAGTAGATTTCTACGATGGTAATCGACTTGTCCATTTATCCCTTTTCAACCTGAATACCTCAATTATCAGCGTTGGTGCGGCCACACTTTACACATATACGTGCTTCGTGGCTATTGAAATAACTTCTCCTATAAGCATCCAAACTAGGGTTTCTTTAGATAGGTTGAAAGAGAACCTCAAAAGCTACAACTTTCATGAAGACCTCGAAGGCCAAATTTATCTTCTGAGGGGTCGAAAATAAGGCAGAAGATAACCATAAACAGTAACCCAGACGATAGCGTGAACAGTAACACAGAGGATACACTTCGTCTCAAATAACTTCTTAACTCCGTCTTATAATCCTTGGCCCATAATCTATCCTCTGTGTTCTATCCTCGATGGTTGACTCTTATCTTCTGGGTTGACCCTTTATCGTCTGTGGCTTATCGTCTGAAGTCTGTGAACAGTAACACAGACGAAGCCTTGTGTTAAACACAGACGCTACTCTGTGAACAGTAGCACAGACGAAGTCTGTGAACAGTAACACAGACGATGTCTTGTGTAACACAGACGCTACTCTGTGAACAGTAGCACAGACGAGTGAACAGTAACACAGACGATCTTATCCTCTATGTTCTATCTTTTATACGTAACTCTACTCATCCTTTCCTCTGTGTTCTGACGTCAGTACAGAGGATACTTATACTGTTAAATCCTCCTTACCTCTGTGTTCTGACATCATCACAGAGGATACTTATACTCTTCAATCCTCCTTGCCGCTGTGTTGTGATGTCATCACAGACAATATTCATCCACTGTATTTTTCCTTTGCATCTACCTTATTTAATGCAATTAGTTATCCTTCTTAACTACTCTCATTTATTCCAAACTCATGTCAGAGTCACTCACACGTAAACATTAATCGCTTATCACACCTCAAAATGCTGGATCAACACATGCAACGTAAAAACTTCGAGATTCAAAGTCATGCACAAAATCATACATATATTTATTTCATACATCCCCAAATGTATATTTGTTTCACAAGGCTTTAATAACCTTACAATTCATAATACATCAGTACACTTAGACTAATAAAACGTGAAAGGTGGCTAAAGCCTTAGTTCTCAAAAACTAATATTAAGAATTACAAGAGAACAGTTGCAGGCTGGGTGCTGTCTTGTACCCTGAAATCACTCACTTTCTTGTGCTTCACCTGAATTGGATAGAATTTGGAGGGGGTGAGCTTAAAGCTCGTGGGTAACAGGTTTATAACGTAGAAACAAGCAGAAAACCTTTTTACACAAACAAAACATATTCAGTTACAAAATCATGCATGTATTCATCTTGTCAAACGAATCATAAGCACATCAGAATGGTTCGGGTGGATCCAAAACAGAACATACTACACATTTCCCTTAAGGGTCTTGTGTAGCCGTGAACAGAACGTACTAGCGCA